>JBBPBX010055743.1:0-23000 GCA_038048925.1 Garcialebias charrua
CATACAGTTGTGTGTCTTCTGTCAGAGACCTCAAGAAACCCCTACTGTTAAAGTGTGATTGGTCAATTTACATGTATGTGTTACCTCAGCTTGCAATTTACATAGGTTGGTGCGTGTCTCCTAAGACTGTTATAACTCCACTCGCACACAGTCTGCTCATAGAATTGATAAAGCCCTCTGGATAGAGGTTGAAATGTTTTCTGTAACAAATAAAGTCCAGTTGATCTTGTATTGAACGCCTTTTTTTGATATTATCACGTCCTAAACGACTGAAAATCTTCACCAGCATATTTCTTGATAATCAACAGAGCAGAATCCAGGAGATTTACTGCACAGCAGTAAAATGCTAATTGCATGTAATTCACCTGGAAAGATCTCTTCTATATGCAAAAAATAAAACCAGCAGTTAGGCAGCTAAAGGCAAAGGAAACACGATAAGAAACAACTTCTAGGAAGTAAAATCAGCTGTAGTCAGGGGTTTCAAAGAGAAGTTCTTTTTGCCTGTGCATGCCTTTAATGTGTGGTAAATTAAGTTTATAAGTAAAAGACAGGTGTTGGTAAGCAAGTGGATCAAAGATGACGCTAGTGTGGGCTTCTCAAATGTCACTTCCCGAAGTAGAAGTTCTGGGGCGCAGGAGGTGGGAGCTGATGAAACAGCAACAGACGGGTGAACAGGAGATAAGAGTAAAGAGAAGGAGGACTGGAGGAAGGTGTTAAAAAGAAGTGAGGTGAGGGAGAGAAAGATAAAGTAGCAAGTTTAATAAAAATAACAATTTGAGAAAAAGCAACTACTTTACGTAAAGATGACCCTGATCTGTTGGAAAGACTTAGCAAAGGAGGAATGGAGGAAAGCGGTTCAGACCAACGACTGGTTCTGATCTATTTATTTTCCTGAGCCCACCATCCCCCTCGACCACACCACCTCGCCGAGTAACCAGATCTCAGATCTGCCCTCCAGAAAGTGTTGTGGGTGAGGGGTTAACTGAGAAAGGCAGGTCATGTTCTAACTCTATAACCAAGGTCTTAAAAAACAAACTTGTGTTCGAAGATTTCATCACCGTTAATCCATCCTGGAGGTATTGACTTCCTGTTAAGATGTGACTTTGACATTCCTAAATTACCTGTTAAATTATCTGCTTTTCACCAACAGGTGTTATTAAACTGGAAAATAGCTTACAAACATAACTTCAGTCCTCATAATGTTCCTTTTTGGAACAACAGAGTCGTTTTACATAGAAGGAAGTCTGTTCATGGAAACAACATCATGGCTACATAGGAGAAGGATCCGGGTCCTGCCCAGTGCCATCCCATAAAAAAGCATGGTGTTGGTAGCATCATGTTATGGGTGTTCTTCAGTAGCAGACAGTGACCAGGTTTGAAGGAACGATGAATGGAGCAAAGTACAGCAGAATCTTTAGTGAAAACCTGTTTCATAGAGCTCAGGACCTTAGACTGGGCTATATGATCATATTCCAACATGACAGTGACCCAAAGACGAAGGAAAGGACTGCACAGCAGTGGCTCAAGGACAACTCTGAATGTCCTAGAGTGGACCAGTCAAAGCCATATCGAAGATCTCTTGAAAGTCCTGAAAATCACAACCCACTAATTGTTCCCATCTATGTGGACTGTGTTGAAAAATAAAACAAAGATATGCTGGGTAATTTCATTCAGGCACAAGAACAGTAGCAAATCACCCAGTCCTGGTGAACAAAGCTTGTTGCCTTAAATCCAATAAGACTAAAGGATGGAATTGCTTTGTATATACTTCAAGTTTGTACTAGAGTAAATAATGGAACTGAATTCTTGTGTAATTGTGATGTTTGAGTTGTTTTATTCCAAAAAATATTTTGATATTTTGAATTTCTCCTGTCTTTTTGTTTATTACATTACATGGTATTGAGTGTAGATGAGAGGGGAAAAATGAAGTTGAATAATTATAGCATCAGGTGGTAGCATTGAAAAAGATTTGTTCTAAATCCTTTTGAGACTAATTTTTACATTTCTGGCATGTATTTAACACGTGTTTCTTTGTTGTGGTTATTCAATAGGTTTTGAGACTGTTGAGGTGAATGTGGACCTGTATTCAGATTCCACCAATTCTTCGACCACCTCCGACTCTGATTCAGAGAAACCCAAGAGGAAAAGATCAGACAAGTGCTACCCTTGCTCCACCTGTGGCAAGATATTTGACAAACCATCAAAGGTGGAGCGGCATAAACCTGTCCACAACAAGAAACCCAAGTCACTTCATCAGTGTCAGCATTGTGAGAAGAAATTCACTCAAGAAGTGGCACTGATCTGGCACCAGAAAGTACATAACAGGACTAATGAGCATCCCTGTCCCGAGTGTGGAAAAGTCTTCAATAAGCCTTCAAGGTTAGAGAGACATAAACACATACACTCAAGGAAACCAAAGGTGCCTCATCAGTGTACTGTCTGTATGAAGACATTTGGGAAACTTCATAAACTTATTCGTCACGAGCGAGTTCACACCGGAGAGAAGCCTTTCACCTGCCCCGTCTGTGGAAAGGGCTTCTCTGAGGCAGGTCACTGCAAAGCTCATGAAAAGACCCACGAAGTGCAACCGGAAAAGCCTCATTCCTGCACCGACTGCAAGATGAGTTTCTTTAAGGCCTCTGAGCTCCGACGACATTTCCGTTCTCACACGGGGGACAAACCTTTCAGATGCACCTTGTGTGACAGGTGCTACTCCCGCTCTGACGGACTTAAACTGCACATGAGGAGCCACACAGGGGAGAGGCCATTTAAATGCACCATCTGCAGCAAAGGGTTTTATTCTCGCTGCTACTTAAGATCCCACTTGTTGATTCACTCCGGAGAGAAGCCACATGTTTGCTCCGTGTGCGGCAAAGGCTTCTCACAGCTAGGTAACATGAAGGCTCACAAACAGAAAGTACATAATAAGTCAGAGAATTACATCTGCAATGAATGTGGTGCAACGTTCACACATAACAAGTCAATGATGGAGCATCAGCGCATACACACAGGAGAAAAGCCTTACTCATGCCTCACCTGTGGTCGCAGGTTCTCCTGGAGTCATTCTCTCATGCGACACAGAAGGACACATGGACCCAAACAAATGTCTTTGGAAACCTCTAAAGGCTCTGGGAATTTTGAGGGACAATCTAAGGACCCTGCAATGGAGATCAAGTCAGATAATTCTCTATACTGTAGTTTTCAAGCATACTAATTCTGACCATTTGTGATGACTGACTTTGTTCACAAGACAGACATTCACTGATCAGAGCAACATTTCGTTTTCCTTCAGGGATTGTTTTGATCAAAGGTACAAATGTAAAAAATATATATATACACGATGGAGCTTGTGGTTGTATTAGCATAAAAGAGGTACAATGTCATTGTTCTGAATATGTAATAATTTACCACAGGTCACTGTTGGAGGCAGGTTAGTTGTGTTTAAAACCTCATGTGGCACATTTTAACCTGCCTTTATACAATCTAGAACAATATCTTTTAACACCAACATTTATCAAAAATATTTCTGAGACACATTCAACTCACTCAAAAGACAAATTTGACCAGGATTTTTTTTAATTTTTTTTAATTTTGTCTCTGAAGTTTAAGATTTAGGTCTCTCTTGTAAATGAGTCCTCATGGCTCATTGGGACTCACCTGTTTAAATAAAGGATGAATGAATGAAAAGTTTAAGATTAATTTCACACCAAGATTTAAGTTGAAAATAAGAGGAAAAGTCTAAATCTAGTCCGGTTTGGAAGCTCAGTGTGGTTTGCCTCTGGCTCAGCCATGAATCACTGTTCATTTATTTGCCGTTGTAGCTTTAATTTCAACATGATGACTTGAACGTTGATGTTACAATTTTAATACAACTGAAACAAACAAACAAAAAAATTTATTCTGAGTGACCCTAATATGTCATCAAACTGTCAAAACAAAGTGAATTATTAAAAATTAATACCTTTTTAAAAACTTCTTCTTTACAGTATATTAATTAAAATATCACAAAACAGTCAATATTGCTTGATGGATTTGGAACTTCAATGAGTTTTACCCACAGTGTGCACAAACAGTATGTCTCTGTAGTGACATAAAAACAGTTTTCAAGCTTAATATACTTTTGATTTGATTTATTTATTCATTCATTTTATAATAAAATACACAACAATATACACATAAAAAGAAGACAGACAAACTACAAATATAAAATGAAAGGCAGCAGATTGAAGAAAAAAATTCTTATTTTATCTGCCTCTTATCTATCTAACAAACAATTCACACAACCAAATTCTTCAATTTCCAAAAGAAATGAACAAAGCTTTTAACCATCAACATAACATACAATTTATAACTTAAACTAATTTAGAAATAGGATTGTAAGAATTTAAACTTAATCATTCTCTTATTGCCATTGAATTTGCCTCTTCAACATCATTCTCCAAAACGTTCCACAACCCAACTCCCTGAACCATGGCTGATCTTCCCCTCAAACTCGTTCTAATTTATGGCTTTACAATTATCTTTCCCCTTTAAATGATAACAACTCATTCTTTTAACAAAATTCCTCTGAATATTTAAAGGGAGTGATTCAGTCTGTGCTCTACACATAACCAACAGAATATTATAATCAACTAAATCGTAAAATGTCAACAATTTCGTTTGACAAAATAATACATTTGATGGATGATTATATACTGCTTTCTTGTAATAAGTCTAACAACTCTTTTCTGTAAAATAAAAATAGGCATTGTAATTAATTTACCGGTACACGCTTTTCCCCAAACAGTAACGCAATAAATTAAATGTGGAACAATGAATGTACTATACAACAGAACTAATGCCTTATTATTCAGAAAATCTTTGACTCTGTAAAATATAGCAATGGATTTGGATATTTTTGCTTTAATAAAACTTATATGCTGTTTCCAAGAAAATTTATCATCAATGATGACACCCAAGAACCTCACCTCATGAACTCTATCAATCACCGAGTCGTCAATTAGAAATGGAACATCAATTGACTTGTTTTTGTTACTAAATATCATGTAATTTGTTTTATCCAGATTTAACGTCAACTTATTAATTTTGAACCAATTACTGTATTAATTTTAACAAATTCAGTCATCATTAATTTCAAAGTCTGTTCAATATCATCACCCACACCAAAAAAAGTAGTGTTGTCAGCAAAAAGAATAAATGTACACTTAATGAGTCCAGAAACCTTTACCAAATCATTTATATATAACAAAAATAATTTATGTTTATGTTTATTAAATTTGTTCATTTTTTTACAAAAGAAACAATACAAGACAATCTCATAAATGATAATGTACAAAATATAAAAAAGAAAGGTAGCAGAAAGAAGAATAAATCTTATTATATCTGCCCCTTACTTCCAACAATCAGATTAAACAAAATAATCAACCATGTAAACAATAATAATCTTCAACCAACTTTTTCCAACAATCAGATTAAACAATAATAATCTTCAACCAACAGTACAAAATGACTAACTCTTTCTAATTTTCTAACTAATACAATACACATTACGCTATTTCATATATTTTTTAACACATTTGTTTTGATCATTTTCTTAAATGTAAACATTGACTTGGCATTTTTAACTACATTCTCCAAGCCATTCCATAATCTAATTCCCTGGATTGAGGTAGAACGTCCCTTCAAACTAGTTCTGAATTGTGGTTTTACAAACATCTCTGTCCCCTTAAGATTATAACAACTTTGTCTTTTAACAAAATGCATTTGGATATTTAAAGGTAATGCATTATTTTGAGCCCTATACATAACTGATAAAATATTATAGTCTACCAAATCACGGAACTTCAATAACTTCAGTTGATAAAATAATGTACTTGATGGATGACGGTAATGTTTTCTAGATGGATTTAGGTCCCAATATAGATCCTTGAGGAACTCCACATGTGATGGTGCTGAGTTCTGATTTCACCTCATTCATGAGTACAAATTGTTTCCTATCATTCAAATAACTACGTACCCATTGTAATGCAACACCTCTAATACCATAACTATGTAACTTATGAAGGAGAATGGTGTGATCAACAGTGTCAAAGGCTTTTTTCAAATCAATAAATACAGCCACACCGCATTGTTTTTGATCAACAGCAGTAGTTATTGATTCAACCAATTCCATCAGAGCCATGGATGTGGAATTTCCTGCTCTAAACCCATATTGATTACTGGCTAGAATATTATGCTTTTCAACGAATAAATCCATTCTGATTGCAAACAATTTTTCCAAGATTTTTGAAAATTGTGACAATAAAGAAATTGGTCTGTAATTATTGAACATCCTTTTATCACCATTTTTGAAAAGAGGGATTACTTTAGCAACCTTCATATGATCCGGAAATACTCCTGATGAAAAGGACAAGTTACATATATATTTAAATGGCTCAATTACGACACTCGTTATATTTTTTACAAACACCATGTCTATGTCCATGAAGTCTTTGGATTTTTTTCCAGCAAAATTGTTTACTATATTCAGAATTTCTTCATTATCAGTACTCTTCAGGAAAGTACTGTTTGAACAACCTTCAATTAAGCTGGTCACATTATTAACAACTTTTGGTATTTTTTTGACAGGCTGGGTCCAACATTTACAAAATATTCATTAAACTTTCCTATCTTTAAATATACAGTGCATTTGTGTTAGTGCATGTGTGTAAGTCTTTTGGATAAAACATGAAACGTTCAAACATGTTTTAGTGTTTTAGTTTTAGTGTTGGTGTAAAATTTCATACTTTTATACTACTATGCAAAAACTCAGGATAATGTTACACTTTTACTATTTTATGCTTATGTTTATTAAATATTTCAGTGTTTTAGTGTTTAAATGGTTACTGTTGCACCGAGGGACTGAGAGAAACGCAATTTCAATCCTGTGTATGTCCTGTTCTGTGTATTGCAGTTCTGACAATAAAGACTTTGACTTTGATATTTTTTATCATCCAGACGACCTGACCTAATCATTAGATGATGCAAATACGTTTGTTTTTAGTTTTTTACCTTGTTTTATATGGCATCTTGATTTGACTGTTTTTATGACTATTATTTGATTTTAATTGCTTTTTGTTGAATTAATGTTGCGTGTACTTCATGTGTCTTCTGTCAGGGGTGTCAAAGACCCGGCCCGCGGGCCGCATCCAGCCCCCCAGGGGGTTTTAGTCGGCCCGCGGATGAATCTGAATTAATAAAAAAAAGAATAAACGCTATTTTCTTACAAATCTGCAGTTCCTACGTTGTCCGCTATAGAGGCGCTGTGTTTTAGTCAGTTCCTACGTTGTCCGCTATAGAGGCGCGTGGATTTATTGGTTGGCAGCCATTTTGAATCCGGTTGACTCCAAAGTGAATCAGTTGTAGATGAACATCCATTGATGACTTTCTGAGAGTTTCATTAAGATCTGTCCACTGGTTCATGTGACACTTGTGAAGGGACGTCATCGTCCAATCTAAGAGTTACAAGTTTGATCCCAGTCCCTGCAGTGTGCCCTTGGGCAAATCACTAAAATCCCCTACTGCACCTGATATGCTTATTGGTGTATGAAAGAGATATTAAAATGTTTTCTATGGGGTGTGAAATTAATACTGGAAAGCACTCTGAATGAGAAACTTTCTAAGAATTTGGAGAGGTGAACAAGGTGCTACATACACATGAACGATCTCTGGAAATGTGTGTTTCGTAACTAATCAATGCAAGAAAACATGTTTACATGAATACGCTGCAGTTTGGAAGGCAGCGTTGCCCGATATGAAATGAAGAATTGTCTTACTGTCACATTAAACTTATTGTACTATATTTTGAACCAAACTATTATATGTGCTGAGTGAGGTGTGCTTCCTCGAACGGCGGATGTTGTGAGATGAGGTGTGTGTGTTGTGCATGTGCACAGAAAAGGAGGAGGGTTAAAAGTGTAATTGTTGTATATTTGGCAACACTGATGCTGGGCTTGGAGATGAACATGCAGTTGTAGCATGAGGAAGAAAGCAGTTCCATCCAAAATGGTGAATTCAGGAACTTTTGTTTGGACTGGGGATGAGGTTGGGCCTGTCCTGCATCTTGAAACTGGTGAGCAGCACGAACAGAACTTTAAGGCTCTAGTATACTCGTGCGTCCTGTCGGCCGTGCAGAAACTGTGCGCACTGTCCACAGAGGATTGAGACTTCATGCTCGAGCGTCCATCCTGAGTGGCTGCAGAGCAGCTCCACAGACAAGGGGCATTTACCTTCGGGATAATTGAAGTTGCTGATTGGTCATTTGCTGACACGCCTACTGGATTGATTGACAGGTCGAAAAAATAAATAAATAAAAGAGAACTGGCAACCCCAGCTGCAGCGGTGTTCTGTGTTTACATGTTGTTAATAAAAAGTTCTAAAAATAAAATAAATACAGGGAGCACTGGTCCTGCAGCCCACACATCAGACCGGCCCACCAGGAAATCTCCAGACCCTCCAGCAGCCACGCTGGATCTGATTTTAATTTGCTCGGGACAAATTCCTTCATTTCTCACCATTTCGATCATGGAATCAACAGAGGAGGAAGAGAGTGCTTGCCTTTTGGCACAAAATACAAAAAAAATAAAATAAAGAAAAGGCCAGCTCAGGGATGAAGAAGGGGAATTTAATGCATTGGTGTTGCATACAAAACAGTCTGTCGCCGGGTAGTTTATTGTGCAACACCGAATACGCGGTCGTAAAATTGAGCTTTGCGTGGACATGCCCTGTACCTCCGTGGACGTACGCGTGGACCTCAGTGGACATACGCACGCAGGAGTATACTGGGGGCTTTACAGTCAGTGGTTGTCTCTGTGTTTCTGCAGCTCGCACAAGTGCAGAAAACCCCCTGACTGCACAACTGATTTCACACCTCCGCCAGGGTTTCCCAAAACCCTCCACTCTTGAGACCGGCATTCGAAAACCCTTGGTTTCAGAGGGACAGCGGTTGTTGTTGTGTACTGTGTAAACTGGGCATGCGTATAAACCATTTATCATTTATTTTGCTAATAGACCAACAACAAATAATCCACCAATCTTAACATTCAAATGGCTTGTGTTGGGGATGACTCTCAGCTACAACCACACCAAATTATAGCTGAACATTAGACAAACTGACTGAATTACAGCCATTTCTGTGCTTTCTAAGGTTGATTAAATATGGTGGCCATCTTGAATTGTATTGACTCAGGGGACTCAGTTGTATAGTACAAAGTAGATGTTTAGCTTATGAGATATTTTGCTAAAGGCAGACAAACACAGAAGTTCAGATTTCCGTCCTTATTAGGTAAATGAACTGACCTCCATTAGTTTCTGTAACTAACTCTGGCTCTAAGCTAAGTTCAATTCCTTAGCTCTAAAGTCTCCTGGTTGTCTTTAAACTAATGCATGACCTGCAGCATATCAGTCTTCTAAAGTCTTTGGAAAATCTTTATCAATAGTAGTTTGGGGAGCCTTTGCCAAACAAAATATTTTATAGATGTTTCTAAAGGGAAAGTAAGTAAATATAGAATCTGATGCTAATACAGTAACAATATAAAGGAAATGGAACCATTTTCAAAAGTTGTGAATACCTTTGAAACAGTCATGTGCAAACATATTTT
Organism: Garcialebias charrua; assembly: GCA_038048925.1. Taxonomy (NCBI): domain Eukaryota; kingdom Metazoa; phylum Chordata; class Actinopteri; order Cyprinodontiformes; family Rivulidae; genus Garcialebias; species Garcialebias charrua. The sequence goes on from JBBPBX010055743.1 coordinate 9,639, forward strand.
CCCTGACTTTATTGACTGCTATGTTGTTTAAATTAATATCTTAAAATAAATCAAATTCTTGGAGTGAAAATTCGTACTCACTATTTCCTTCTGCATTCAGAGGCACGGTCAATCTTGAATTCGGGGAGGCTGACAAAGCCCTCCGCCTTCTCATCCTGATACAATCAGAAGCACAATCTTATTTGAAGCAACATAAATGAGTCTGAATTGTTCTTATACAGTAGACAGCTCTCTGTTCACCTCTTCGTTCATGTACCAGTAAAGACACGTGTCTTTCAGGATGAACCAGTACTTCTTCCACTTCTGCGAAAAATAGGTTTTAGCATCTTTCTTCTTCCACAGCCAGCCCTGACAGTCGCCCTGCCCGAGGTCCCTGCAGGAGATCCGCCGTTTGCTGATCGACGCCATAGGACTTCCAGCTGCAGGTCGCAGCAGGGGAGCAGAGCAGAGGAAGGAGGCGGGTTAGAAAACACGTGCATTCATGTGTGTAAAGGGAGACAAATTAAACACTTCTACCTTTATTTTTCTTCTTGGACCGTGTCAGCAGTGATGAGCGCTCAAACACCTGCAAAACCAAAAGAGAGAAAAGAAATCAAAGATTCATCTTAGAGCAACTTCCTGTTCTGGTTCACCCCTGAGATGATGAGGGGACTGACATGATACAGGGATGCAGAGTCTGAGCTGGATGTGGACAGGGCCACGTCCATCTGGAGGGCGGGGACCAGCGTGTAGTGGGTGGGGCTGCTTCCTCGCTCCGTCTTCCTCCTGTTCTGACTCAGGCTGCGGCTCAGGAGGAAGTTCTCCCCGGGGGGGTTGTCCTCGCTCTCAAAACGCAGCAGGGGATTCTCTGCAGGAGACAGGAGAGACACACTGATCACTCTTTAAATTGTGGTTTGAAACAAATTACATTTATTCAAGTTTAATATGTGAATGATGACTGAATAAAAAAAGATTTATTTCCTGTTTGTTCGTTTTTTAATTTTATTGCATGTTTTTTTACATTGATTTATGCCATTTAAATATTTAAAGATCAAGCTCATTCAGGAGCTGGGACTTTTGTATTTTATAACTTTTTATTATAGCTTTTTGTTGTATTTTGCACTTCAAAATATTTACCTATATTTACATAAATGTAACCACTTGGATATATTGAGATTTCTTTCATTTCATTTCATTTCATTTATTTATTCATTTTATTAAAAAAAAGAACACACGTTTCTTGTACAAAAAAAGAAAAGAGATTTCTTTCATTCCTTCAAAAACATTTTTCTTTTTAAAATCTGTTTCAGCATGCTTGAGTTACAGAGTATTCATTTATTTTTCTTCTGCTAATTTTAGCTTTTGGTTGGCCTTTTAAAATGTTTAGCGTTTGATTAGCCTTTTGCTGATTTCTTATTTTAAGCTGCTGTATTCTGTCTACAACACACTCATGCTGCTGTTTAATACATCGGATTAAATATTACTGTTTACTGTTTATCTTAGATCATTGTATAATGTTTCTTTTTTATACCTGAGCTATTTTTGGGTGTAACCGGGACCTTGAGCACACCATTTCATTCCACCTCATGTACCACATGTGATGCAAATGACAATAAAGAACCTTGAACATTGTTACTTTTAGCTAAACTTCTGATACTTTTAACTTTAAACTTTATCTGCTTTTAGCTCTTTTTACTACTATTAAAATCTAGCTACCATTTGCTAATTTTAGCTAGCCTTTTGATATATTTAGCTTTTATCTATTGTTTTTCTATTTATAGCTAGTGTTTCATTCCTTTTAGCTTTTATCCAGCATTTCTTACCTTTGACTTTTAACTAAAGTTTTGCTTTTTTTTTAGCTTGTAGCGAGCATTTTCTATTTTTGCCTTTTAGCTAGTGTTTTATTTTTAGCTTTAACAACTCAGTTCCTGTTTCTTTAGCTTTTTTTAGCAGTCATTTAGAAAAATTGCATTGTGTGTGTGGGGGGGAGGTACACAAAAAAGAGCGTTAATCGTGTTTGTTCAAGTGCAAACACAAAAATATGTTAACTGAAGTCATCAGAATAATTTTATTTATTTAGTTATTTATTTGTCAAAGCCAGAAGCACTGCTGACGTTGGTTCATGAGTTATTAGTGGCTTTTTGTACAAATTTTAGAGCTTGAATTTATAATTCGGAACAAATATAACAAAGAAAACTGAAAGTTATGCACCATAACTCATGTTCCCTGAAGGAAGGGAACGAGGTGCAACATACTTGCTATGGGAATTGCGCCCCCGCGCGATTCCCTGAAGGAATACATTCACGCCTTTACGGCAGGGGCGTCAGCGTCGCGCCAGAGGCCCCACCCTCTGTGCATTTAAGCGACAGACGCCTGTCCATCTTTCTCAAAAATTGCACTTCACCGAGCTTTCAGCATTGAAAGGGCCAGATATGTTGCACCTCGTTCCCTTCCTTCAGGGAACATGAGTTATGGTGCATAACTTTCAGTTCCCTTTCAGTTTGGTCTCTCGGTGCAACATACTTGCTATGGGAACGTAATTCATTCACGCCCTTGAAATGCTCAGCAAAATGCATGTAAGAACCTCAGTCCTAAAAGACGGGCATCTCCCAGCTGCTTACTACAAGGGATGCAGAGAGCAGATGCCAAGAGGAAAAAAGCCAAATGTGAGAGACATCCACATGATGTCTCACATGGCCATGTATACAACACCAATTAGAGACAGCCTAAAGCCCCCAGTATACCTGCGTGTACTGCCTATACGCCTCTGTACGACGTATGTACGCTGTGGCAAAAGCGTACAGGGCACGAACGCGCAAAGCTCTTTTTTTTACGACCGCGCACGCTTGCGCGGTGTCTGACCATAAACTTCCCCGGCGCCGGACTGTTTTGTATGTTACACAAATGAATTAAATTCCTCTTCTTTATCGCTGATCGGGCCTTTTCTTTGTTTTTTTTGCCAAAAGTCAAGTAATCGCTTCTTCCTCCGTTCACTCGATGACTGAAATGAATGAATTCAGGTCCTACCTGGCTGCAGGAGGTTTTAAATATTTCCTGGTGGGCTGTGGGCTGCAGGAAAAGCGCTCCCTGTTATTATTTTTATTTCTTAGAACTTTTTATAACATATAAAGTAGAAACACCGCAGCAGAACACCACGGCGGGTTGCTCATGATGAGTTCTCAAGTTTTCTGACTGAGCTGTCAATCATTTCAGTAGGCGTGTCAGCAATTGACCAATCAGCGACCTCAGTTTGTCCCCTCTGCGCGCAGCTGCAGAGGGGACAGCTGCAGCTGCTCACAGTACAACAAGGATTTGGAGCGAAAACGCGAGCATTTAACATGAGAAAGTAAGCAGAGCTATACCAGCGAACGCGTGCGCACAGAATGCGCGCGTAGAGTGGCATAAAGGCAGGACGCTCAGGTATAATGGGGGCTTAAGCGTGCTCCAGTAGTGAGAGTACTCATCAACTCCTGTTTCCCTTTGAGCATTCTAAGGGAGAGGAGGAGCAAGGTTTTCTTCTTTTTTTTTTTTTAACGGCCCGACTGACAAGTGGAGCCCATCCTGATGTTGGAGATCAGTGAAGGAGAGGGGAAACCTTTCCATTATACATCTCCTAGGCAAAAAACATAAACATCAAGGGATGCCCTTGTGAATGTTATTACTGCTTGTGTCGGGACAAAGCAACCAAAGCCTTAGGCTTTCAGCCAGTACCTTTCAAAGGCCAGGCTGAGAGTTGCCACAACCCCGGATGTGGGTGTAGAAGCTGTCCACGTGCCTGAGTCAGTAGGTCCCTATGAGGAGGCAATTGCCATGGTGTCCCTGACAACATTGAGATCAACTCCGGGAACCACGGTTTGTATGGCCACCTGGGGGCTATGAGGATCAAGGAGAGAGCTCCCTGACGTACCCATTCCAACGTTGCCCCGATCAGAGGGATAGGTGGAAAGGCATAGTAGAGCACCCCTGCTGGCCAATCATGTGCCAGAGCGTCTATCCCCAATGGAGCATCTGTCTCCTTCAAGGAAAAGTAGAAGTCACAATGTGAGCTAGCTCTGCAAGCGAACAGGTCCACAGAGGCTCTACCGAAACATGACCATGCCTGTTCCACGATTCGTGGGTTCAGGTTCCATTCCGACGCCAAGAGAGGCCCTCTTAAAAGGGCATCTGCTCCATAATTCAAATCACCAGGGACACGAGTCGCCCTAAGTGACAGGATTCTTGGAGCACACCATGTGAGCATCCTCCGTGTCAGATCGAGGAGGGCCCGGGACCTCGTTCCTACCTCTCTGTTGATGAAGGACACCGTGGTCCTGTTATCTGATTTTACCAGGATATGATGCCCAGCAACCAGACCTTTACTGAAGAAGTATTTCAATGATAGGAATACGGCCAGCAATTCCAGGAAGTTAATATGTAATTTGGCTTCCTGTTCGTTCCAAAGGCCGCGGGCGTTCTGGTTTCTGCAGATCGCTCCCCGTCCTGTTTTTGAGGCGTCCGTCGTGATGACTACACGGGATGACACCCTTCCCAGTGAGACCCCTTCCGTGAAAACGGACAGATCTCTCCAAGGTTCAAAGGCCGTTAGACACTCTGGGTCTATCTTAACCTTTTCTGCTTGGTTAGGCAGAGCGGGTTGTATTTGTTGGTTTAACCATACCTGTATGGCCCGCATTTTCAATAATGCACGTGGCACACAAGGAATGGCTGCCGCCAAGAGGCCTAACAGGCGTTGGCACGTTTTCACAGGGACCCGATGGTCCAGTTTAAATTTTCCCAGGCAATGGCGAATGGAGGAAACTCTTTCCTTCGAGAGCCATGCTCTGTATTGGACAGTGTCAATCTGTACACCCAGAAATACGGTAACCCGTGACGGAGTCAGATCGCTTTTCTGTAGGTTTATGACAAAACCGAGAGACTCCAGGTGAGAGATCACCTTAAAGGAGTGTGACAGCGCCTGCCTTCTGCTTCCAGCCAGAATTAGCAGGTCGTCCAGGTAATTCAAGACCCTGAGTCCTTGATTCCTAAGAGGGGTCAGGGCTGCATCCAGACATTTAGTAAATGTACGCGGAGCAGTCTTTAAACCGAAGGGTAAGGCTTTGAATTCATAAGCGTTTCCTTCTAACGCAAAACGGAGGAACTTTCTGTGTCTCCTCCACACGCCTATATGGAAATAGGCATCTTTCAAATCCACTGTACATGCATAGTCTCCTGGTCTCACAGACTGGAGAACTTGCCGCAGTGTAAGCATCTTGAACTTGAAAGTTTTAATTCTTTTATTGAGAGTCCTGAGATCCAGAATCGGTCTCAAGGAACGGTCCTTTTTGGGCACCAGGAAGTACTTGCTGTAGTGGCCAGAGCGTAGTTTGCGTCCTGAGACCAAACTAATCACTCCCTTTTGCAGCATCGTTGAAACTTCCTCCCTCAGCACGTGTGCGCGTGCAGGGTTGATCTTAGATTGCAACACCCCTGAGAAACGGGGCGGTCTCTTTGAGAACTGCAACTTGAGCCCGTGGCGTATTGTTGTCATGACCCAATCATTTGGTAGACACGCCTCCCAAGCCTGCGCATGCGCGCTGAGCCTGGATGGCATGTTGAATTGTTGCTCCTCGTGTTTCAGCGCCGAAGGGGTAACCTTTGACCCCTCTCGCGCTTTTTCGAGCAGGTTGCTCGACCCAACAGAAGATATCGCGAGATCAGGCCGTCTCTGGCGGATCTCGTGTATCTTGCTGTGGTTCATAGTTTGACCATGCGGTCTGGGTTTTATAAAAATGGGACTCGAGTCAAGAACCAGGGCAGTCTGTGCTTTGGTACTTTTATGTTCGTACATGTTTGAAACAGTGTCTGTTTTATTTACATATACAGTAGGCGAGTCATGTTCGGTGCGCGCACACATGTCACCAGCTCCTTGTAGTTTTTTACAAGCAAAGACTGGGATCAGAAAATTGGGCTCCCGTACCTCGTGGGCAGGCAAACCTGTAAAATTATCAGTTCGTCCTAGCTCATCAGGTCCGAAACTGGTTTCCGTAAGAGGAGGTCGAAGCAGCACTCGGACTGTACTGAGAAGCCTCACAGTCCCCCGCGGGTCTCTTTCCTGGGAGACCACGCGTGTTTTCCTTTGGTGGGGCGAAATTTTTCCTTGGCAAACCCTCGCAGAGGGCTTCCGCTTGTTTGCGTCTTTGTTCCAGCCTTGCCTGGACACGTTCCAGGGCTCCCCCAAAGAGTCCCGTCGACTCGATCAAGTGCTGTAGGAAAGTGGACCTCTGGTTCTCCGGGAGGTCCGACAGTGTTAGCCAAAGATGGCGCTGGGCGACAACTATTTCTGCCATTGCTTTGCCCTGGGAAATAGCTACTGTCCCCATCATGCTGAGCACGAGGTCAGAGGCACGGCAGGGCCTCCTCTATGGCCACAGTTGCAGCCTGTTCGTCCTTTGTTACCTGGATATCCTGTAGTTTTTCTGCCAGGTACGCCTGCACCATGCTCGACGCATTCATTGCGCGAGCCGCGAGGCCTTGGGCCTTGTAGCACTTCTCGAGTTGTTTCTCCAAAGCGCAGCAGGCCCTGCTGGGTAGCGCTGGTTTCATCCCCGTGGCTGTGGGGGCCAGGTGAGCCGCCAGAGACTCCTCTATCGGGGGTGCGCTGGCGAGGCCCAGAGCCTCCATTCCCGCGACATCCAAGAGTCGGGACAATGGCAGCATGATGGGAGCCTTGGGTTCCGCCCAGGAGCGTTTGAGTTCCATGAGAAAGTCCGAAAAATTGGCATTTTTTGCGACGTTGTCGGTTGCTTCGCGTAGAAGTAGCTTCCCGCCAACCTCGTAGCCTGTTGGCGAGGCATGGGGTCTGGCCACGTGACCTACAGGGCGTCAGCGGCCTTGTGGCACAGGTCGAACAGAGCGGGTACTGACAAGTCCGGTTCCGGAAGATTCTGCGCCAGGTTCTGGGAGGAATGAACAATATCTCCCTTGTCACCGTATTCGGCGTCTATGTCGGACACTTCTGGCGTCGAGTCCTCGACGGCAAGTGAGGAGTCCGACGCATTGTCCTCTCCGACTCGGCCATTGCACTCCAAGTCCATGTTTTCGGGCTCCGGTTCGGGAGCAAGCAGGTTAGTGCGACGTGCGACCTTCATCGCCGCGGTCCTTGCCATAGATTTGGCCAACGTGTCCGCGCTGCGTTTCCTCACTGTGGCCGTCATTTGACGACAGTGGGGGCAGGAGTCGGGGGATTCCAGCGCTTTCCTCGCGTGCAGGATCCCTAGGCAGACAGGACAGGCCTCGTGGGTGTCCGTCGCCGAGAGGGAGTAGCCGCATCCGCTGGGGCATGGGCGCGAGCGAGGAGTCGTCGTCCTGGTTTTCTTCTTCTTTGTCCTCCGCTTTCCCTTCTCGGGAGCCATGTCCGGAGACGAGAAGAGTAGAAGTTGGTCCTAGTTTCCTTTTGTTCGAAGCCGTCTTCTCCGTCGTCTTGCTTTCGCTGGTAGACTGCTAGAGATTAGCAGAAGGTTGTGACGCAGTTAGCGCCGTCGAGCGAAGCTGCGGAAGAGAAGAAAAACTTCGGGTAAGTAGAAAAATGCTGGACTAGCTTTCGCCAGCCCAGCAGTACGCAGGAAAATGTCTCTGTATGCTCAGTGTAGGGAGCAAGCTCACCTCAATCAAGCAACGCGACAACAGAGAGGTCCCGCGATGTTCAGGTGTTCAAGCGAGGTGAAGGGCGAAAAAGATGGATGGGCGTCGGTCGCTTAAATGCACAGAGGGCGGGGCCTCTGGCGCGACACTGACGCCCATGCCGTAAAGGCGTGAATGTATTCCTTCAGGTAATTGCGCGGGGGCGCAATTCCCATAGCAAGTATGTTGCACCGAGAGACCAAACTGAAAGGGAACAAATATTTTACAAATATTTTACATTTACATGGTTTGATTGTTCAAAGACCATTTTTAGATGAGGCAACATTTAACTCAATTTTTTGCTGTCAAACTTTAAAATCAGCAGCGTGTGATGATCCATGCTGGTGGTACAGGAAATATGTTTCTGGTGATTTGGGACTAGCACAGAGCATTAAATTAGTTTTATTCTTGTTTTTATTTAAACAAACTGTAGAAGTTTGGAAAACAGCTTCAGTCACGTGTAATGAAAAGCTAATTTAGCTACAAGCTAAGCTAATCTCGGCTGACGTAAAACAGGAAGCATCAGGACTCAGAGATTCATCTCACCATTGTGCTGGAAGTCCGGGTGTCTCATGGTGCCCTGGATGCCATGTTGTGGTGGGGAGGTGACAGGGGGCGGAGCTACAGCTGCGGGGGACACTTGCTTTGTACTGACTGGTTTAGACGTTGGGCTGGAGATTGGCTTGTGCTCAGGGGCAGGGCTGGGAATACTCTCTGGCCACGCCTCTTTGTGTTTGGACAGCATGTTGGTGACAGGCTCTGCCTCTGTTGTCTGGGAAACGCCCCACCCACATTTCTGGACAAAGAGACAGTGAGCAATTTAACACAATCTACCAGGTGTTTGATGATCATGGTTATTATTAATAATATTATTGTTTTTATTATTATTATTATTATTACAGCATTATTGGACTCCTATGTCTGTATGCTCTTTGTGTACTTCACGTCTGCCTTCAACACCATGATCCCCAAACCCTGATGGACAAACTATTCACACTTGGACTAAGCCCCTCCATTTGTAACTGGGTACTAGACTTCTTAACAAACAGACCACAGTCAGTGAGGATCCACAACTTCTCCTCCTCCACCATAACCCTCAGCACTGGCTCTCCTCAAGGATGTGTGCTGAGCCCTCTTCTGTTCACTCTGCTCACATATGATTGTGCAGCCACCCATCCAGGCTGTCATATTGTAAAGTTTGCAGATGATACAGCTGTGGTGGGATGCATCACAAACAATGATGAGTCCAGCTACAGGCAGGAGGTGGAACACCTGGAGAGCTGGTGCAAAGAGAATAACCTTCACATCAATGTGAAGAAGACAAAGGAGATGATTGTGGACTTCAGAAGGAACAAACACACCCACACCCCACTGAACATAAGAGGATCTGCGGTGGAAGTGGTCTCCAGCTACAAGTACTTGGGTGTACACATGAATGATAACCTCAGCTGGAGCAACAACACCACCAGCCTGATCAAGAAAGGTCATCAGAGACTCTACTTCCTCAGACGGCTGAGACGAGCTGGTCTGAGAAGCTCAGTCCTCACCTCCTTCTACAGGTGTGCAGTGGAGAGCATCCTGTGCTCCAGCATCAACGTGTGGCATGGAGGCTGCACAGCTGCAGAAAGAAAAGCTCTACAGAGAGTGGTGAAGGCTGCACAGAAGATGTTGGAGTCAGTCTCCCCACCATCACAGACATCTACACCTCCAGATGCAGGAAGAGGGCCACCTGCATCATGAAGGACCCCACTCACCCAGCACACACTTTTTGCCCCACTCCCCTAAATGGTAAATTGAGCTTACTTATATAGCACTTTCCAGCCCCCTTTGAGGGGCCCCAAAGCGCTTCACAGTACCAACCATCCACACATCCATACACCGGTAGCGGTAGACTGCCTTGCAGGGCGCTGCCTGTCCTACCGGGAGCAACCCGTTCTTTAGTTTTAGCAGGTCGCTTTCGTAAATGAGCCATGAGGCTCAATAAGATTTACCTGACTAAATAAAGGTTGAATGAATGAAAAAACTTGGGGTTAAGTGTCTTGCCCAAGGACACAACGAGGTATGCCGTGACCGGGGATCAAACCCGAGACCTTCTGATCCTGAGCCGGCTGCCCTGCCTCTACACCATCTCGGCCCCTAAGGAAGGAGGTTGAGGAGCATTAAGTGTAGAACCACTAGACTGAGGAACAGCTTCTACCCCGAGGCTGTTAGACTCCATCCATCCATCCATTTTCGTCCGCTTATCCGGGGTCGGGTCGCGGGGGTAGCAGCCTAAGTAGGGAGGCCCAGACTTCCCTCTCCCCAGCCACTTGGAGCAGCTCCTCTGGGGGAATCCCAAGGCGTTCCCAGGCCAGCCGAGAAACATAGTCCCTCCAGCGTGTCCTGGGTCTTCCTCTGGGTCTCCTCCCGGTGGGACATGCCCGAGCCACCTCAACTGGCTCCTCTCGATGTGGAGAAGCAGCGGCTCTACTCCGAGTCCCTCCCGGATGACTGAGCTTCTCACCCTATCTCTAAGGGAGAGTCCAGACACCCTGCGGAGAAAACTCATTTCAGCCGCTTGTATCCGAGATCTCGTTCTTTCGGTCACAACCCAAAGCTCATGACCATAGATGAGGGTGGGAACGTAGATCGATCGGTAAATTGAGAGCTTTGCCTTTCGACTCAGCTCTCTCTTCACCACGACAGACCGGTACAGCGCCCGCTTCACTGCGGATGCTGCACCTATCCGCCTATCGATCTCACGCTCCAGTTTTCCCTCATTCGTGAACAAGACCCCGAGATACTTAAACTCCTCCACTTGGGGCAGGACCTCCTCCCCGACCCGGAGAGGGCATGCTACCCTTTTCCGGCTCAAGACCATGGCCTCGGATTTGGAGGAACTGATCCTCATCCCGGCCGCATCACACTCGGCTGCAAACCGCTCCAGCGAAAGCTGTAGATCACGATCTGATGAAGCCAATAGGACCACATCATCTGCAAAAAACAGAGAAGCGATTCTAAGGCCACCAAAACGGATCCTCTCAACACCTTGGCTGCGCCTAGAAATTCTATCCATAAAAGTACTGAGGAGCTGACAAACCAGTTTGACTCTGTTTGTTTAAAGACTTTGGATAAAGTAGCGCCTATCAAAACGAGAAGACCAAAACTCAGGGCCGAACCGTGGCTGAATGACACTACCAGAGCTGCGAGGCAGCAATGCCGAAAGGTGGAGAGGAAGTGGAAAAAAGACAGTCTGCAGGTCTCTTTTGAGATGGTAAAAGAGAGCTGGCGCCGATATCAGAAAGCAGTGATAACTGCTAAATCACAATACTTCGCTGATATCATTGCTGCAAATTCTCGTAACCCTCGAGTTTTGTTCTCCACCCTAAACTCTGTTCTCCACCTCACTGAACAATCACCCATGGAAGCCTCGACTGAGCTGTGCGAGAACTTCCAACATTTCTTTTTAGATAAAATCGCAACCACCAGGGCTCTCATTTCTCCTCCATCTCACGATCCATCCATCCCACCTCAATCTGTTGCTGTGTTTGACCATTTTGAACCAGTCTCTCTGTCCTCTCTAGAGCAGGTCATGTGTAGCCTGAAACCATCTGGCTCCCCCTTCGATGTGGTCCCCCCTCGGCTTCTAAAGGAGGTTTTTCACACTCTAGGTCCCTCCATTCTCTCTATTGTTAATAGCAGTCTATCCTCGGGTGTGGTGCCAAAATCATTAAAACATGCTGCTGTTCAACCCCTCCTGAAAAAACCAAACCTCGACCCGTCAGTATTATCCAATTTCAGGCCTGTCTCCAGACTCCCATTTGTTTCTAAACTTCTAGAGAAAATAGTTGAGTCCCAACTAAAGTGCTTCCTGGAGGATCACGCTATCCCCGAGCTATTCCAGTCTGGCTTCAAATCCCTCCACAGCACTGAGACTGCCCTACTGAAGGTTTTTAACGACATCTTTCTATCCACAGATACTGGTGACTCTGTGCTGCTTGTCCTATTGGACCTCACATCCGCTTTCGACACCATTGACCATGAGATCCTCATTGCTAGGTTGGAGCAGTGGGTGGGCATCTCAGGATCAGCCCTAAACTGGTTCAGATCCTACCTCTCTGACAGGTCTTTTTGTGTGTCCATCAATGATTTTACTTCTGCAGTGGCGGCTCTTAAATGGGGGGTTCCGCAGGGGTCCATCCTGGGTCCTCTCTTGTTCTCCTTATACCTGCTGCCACTCGGTGCTATCTTCCGGAAACACAATATACCTTTCCACTTCTACGCTGATGACTGTCAAATCTACTTCCCCCTAAGACAAAATGGTACAGGCTCTATTCAACCTCTGCTCGACTGCCTGGCTGACATCAGGGACTGGATGGCTTTAAATTTCTTAAGCTTCAATGATAAGAAGTCTGAAGCCATATTGTTCCTTCCCAATGACACAACCTCAAACCACTGCATTGACCTGTCTGCTCTACCCCTGTCCGAAAAACAAAAAGTCAAAAATCTGGGAGTGATAATGGATCCTTCCATGAAACTCAACAGTCATGTAAACATGATTGTCAAATCCTGTTTTTTCCAGCTGAGGCGTCTGTCTAAGCTGAAGCCCATATTATCCAAAAAGCACCTGGAGACAGTGATTCACGCATTCATTACATCTAGGCTTGATTACTGCAATTCACTTCTGTTTGGCGTCAGTCAAGCCACCATTGCACGATTACAACTGGTTCAGAACGCAGCTGCCCGATTTTTAACCAGCACACGCAAAAGAGAGCACATTACACCAGTCTTGGCCTCCCTTCACTGGCTACCGGTTCATCTTCGAATCCAATTCAAAATTCTCATGTATGTCTACAAATCGCTGAACAGTCTCGCCCCCGCCTATCTCTCGGATCTGATACACCCATATGTCCCTCCACGTGCTTTGAGGTCAGAGGATCAGGTACTCTTAATAGTTCCAGAAACTCGCCTTAAGCGCAGGGGTGACAGGGCGTTCTCTGTAGCAGGCCCAAGACTCTGGAACGAGTTACCGCTGCTCATCAAACAGGCCCCCTCCCTCTCGGTTTTCAAATCCCGGTTAAAAACTCACTACTACTCCATCGCTTTCAATGCCAGCTGATGTGTACTGGATCGTTTGATTTATGATCTGCAATGTTTTTATGTTTTTCGTGTTGTACTTCATTGTATGTGTTGCCTGTTGCGTGTTTGTTTGTCCAGCACTTTGGTGGACTTGTTCCTGTTTAAAGTGCTTTATAAATAAAATGGTATGGTATGGTATGGTAAAAGTTATGAACAGAATCGGTGACAAAGGGCAACCTTGGCGGAGTCCAACTCTCACTGGAAACGAGCCTGACTTACTGCCGGCAATGCGGACCAAGCTCTGACACCGGTCGTACAGGGACCTAACAGCCCATATCAATGGGCCTGGTACCCCATACTCCCGGAGTACCCCCCACAGAACCCCCCGAGGGACGCGGTCGAATGCCTTTTCCAAGTCCACAAAGCACATGTAAACTGGTTGGGCAAACTCCCACGCACCCTCCAGGACCCTGCTGAGGGTGTAGAGCTGGTCCAGTGTTCCACGACCAGCACGAAAACCACACTGCTCCTCCTGAATCCGAGGTTCGACTATCCGACGGACCCTCCTCTCCAGAACCCCTGAATAGACCTTACCAGGGAGGCTTAAGAGTGTGATCCCCCTATAGTTGGAACACACCCTACGGTCCCCCTTTTTGAATAGGGGAA
>JBBPBX010055744.1:11608-23000 GCA_038048925.1 Garcialebias charrua
GTCCATACAATGACATTTATCACTGAGTCCAGGCTTTTTTTCCATGATATAGCCACCCCTCCTGGTATCCTTCCTCTTTTAATTCCCAAACTGAGGTCAGTAGAAGATTCTCCAGCTCCCAGGAAACTGTCATTAATAGACAAGAAAGTTCATGCTCAATAATCCAGGTACCAGGTGTCATTAGTAGAGTTTAGTCCTTTTAAATCCTGTTTGGCTAAAAAGGTTTCTTGCCAGCATAATATGTCACATTGCAGCAACAACTGGTCGACAACCAAATGGCGAGCTTTATCATCTGCGCTCTGCCCTAAGCGCAGGCCACGACAGTTGTAAGAGATGACTTTAATGTCCATAATATTTATGATTTTGTGCTTACGCCAGCAATAGGCTCGCATATATCCATGGAAGCAAAGGTAGCGTTTGCGCTGATGATAGTTTTGCATGGCTCATAAAACCTTCTCACATTAGTTCCGTCAGGCCAAAGCTCTGGGTTGTACATAACAGCCTTGTCACTACATTCAACAGAAACCTTGAATGAGGCATACCTGGTATTGATAGTAGTGTTTCTCTGGCATTTAACATTATGCCCAAGTTTGTCTTTAAGATAAACGCATAGCGTTTCCGCATCCAAGTCAGGTGAAAATTTAGAGGCAAAAACACTCACCAGGTTTATTGAGCATGAACTTTCTTGATTCACCAGTTTTGTTTTTACCATTTTGATGTTCCCGGTGACTCCAGTACCAACAATAGTTTGTCCAGCTTTCCTGCGTTTCAGTGAAGGGCCAGAGTGAGACGTCGTCTTTGTAGCAGCAGGATCTTTGGGCAAACCATCCTACTTTTCTAAAATGACACTAAATTGCTATTGGCAGCTGAGATGGGGTAGAGATAGGGCAGCTGACTTAGGACCAAAAAGTCCCAGGCTCGATCCCCAACTGTTCCCACATGTCGTGGTGTCTATGAGAAAGACACCTAATCCCTAATTGCTCGTCGGGTGCTTAAATAGCTGCCCACAGCTCCACCTGGGTGTATATCAGGTGCAATGGGTTAAATACAGAGAACTACCGGTAATTTTGCCATTGTATGGGAACATACAATGATGACAGTCTCAGACTTCACCTTCCCTTCCCTAAATTAATCTGTTTGTAGTTCATCAGACTGCCTGCTTCCTCATAAATAAATAAGGAAACAAATAAATAAACAATGAGAGGCCAAAATTCTGAACCAGAAAAAGGTGGACTGTTCTCTTCAGGTTGAGGGTGAGGTTCTGCCTCAAGTGGAGGAGTTCAAGTATCTCAGGGTTTTGTTCACGGGTGAGGGAAGATTGACAAATGGATTGGTGCAACGTTTGCAGTATTGCGGACTCTGTACCGGTCCGTTGTGGTGAAGAGAGAGCTGAGCTGTAAGGCAAAGCTCTCTGTTTACCAGTCGTCTACGTTCCTACCCTCACCTACGGTCACAAACTCTGGGTATTGACAGAAAGAATGAGATCGTAGATACAGGCGGTTGAAATGAGTTTCCTCTGCAGGGTACCTGGACTTTCCCTTAGAGAAAGGATGAGAAGTTCAGTTATTTGGGAGGGACTCAGAGTAGAACCGCTACTCCTCCACATCAAGAGGAGCCAGTTTAGGTGGTTCGGGTATCTGGTAAGGATCCTTGTTGGGTGCTTCCTTAGGGAGGTTCTTCGGGCATGTCTGACTGGGAGGAGATCCTGTGTCACGATTTGGTTCCGGTGGAGCAAGCAAACCCAGAGTGCTGGCAGAACAGGACTCAGAGATGGAGAGTGTATAAATAATAAACACTTTAATTATGAAAACAAAAGACTGACGGTGCAATTACTTACAAAAACGAGGGGAAAACGATTGAGGTCTCCACCAGACATCAGGGAGAAATATGACTATGACCCGACGAGAAACAAATGAATGAGAGGGCTTTTATATTATGAGGGAGAGCGAGTAAATCAGTGCCTCTTGGCAGGTGGCTGATGATAACAGGTGAAAGTGATTAAGGATGTAGACTGGAGAAGCAGAACTGAGGAGTGAGCAAAAAACAGAAAAAAGTATGACAGGCGCAGAGTCTGACATAACCCCTCCCTCAAGGATGGCACCTGACACCCCCAAGACGGGCCACCCACAGAACCAGCAATCCAAAAAGGGCGACCAAGAGATCGACAACAGGTCCCGGTCGGTCAGGCGGATGGCCGGGAGGTTGATCATCACTAGCAGCCAGATCCGGAAGGCGTCTAGGAGGCCGTCCAGGAGGCCGTCTATCGTACGGCATCACGTCAGGCGGGCAACCGGGAGGTCGTCCATTGTGCGGTGGCACGTCAGGCAGGGGACCAGAGTATCGTCCAGCAATGGCACAACGAAACACAACCCCAAGGTCAGAGACGTTGGCGGCCTGAACACCACTGTCGCCATCGGCCGGAACACCACTGTTGCCGTTGGCCGGAGCACCATCTTTGTCGTCGGCTGGAGCACCACTGTCGCCGTCGGCCGGAACACCGTTGTCGCCGTCGGCCGGTATACCTCCTTCGTCGGCCGGGAAACCTTCTTCGTCGGTAGGAACATTGTCCACATCGTCGGCCGGAACGTTGCCGTCGGCGGCGGCCGGAACAATGTCTTCGTCGTTGGCCTGAACGTTGTCTTCGTTGTTGGACGGAATGCTATCTTCGTCGTCGGCCGGAACGTTGTCTTCGTCGTCGGCCGGAACGTTGTCTTCGTCGTCGGTTGGAACGTTGTCTTCGTCGTCGGTCGGAACACTGTCTTTGTCGTCGGCCGGAACACTGTCTTCGTCGTCGGCCGGAACGTTGTCTTCGTCGTCGGCAGGAACGTTGTCTTCATCGTCGGCCGGAACGCTGTCTTCGTCGTCGGCCGGAACATTGTCTTTGTCGTCGGCCGGAACGTTGTCTTCGTCGTCGGCCGGAACACTGTCTTTGTCGTCGCTGGGACCCTCATCGTCGCCGGGACCCTCGTCGTCGCCGGGACCCTCGTCGTCACCGGGACCCTCGTCGTCACCGGGACCCTCGTCGTCGCCGGGAACCTCGTCGTCGTCGGGACCCTCGTCATCGCCGGGACCCTCGTTGTCGTCGGGACCCTCGTCGTGGGGACCCGGTCGTCTGGAACCCCGTCGTCGGGACCCTCGTCGTACAGGGACGTCGTGTCTCCCCGGGTGACGATCTACCTCACAAAAGTCCCTCTAAACAAACAAAATACAAAAATAGTACTACCCGCACTCACACAGTCAAAAGTACAACAAAAAAGAAAAAGAGAAAAAGTTAACAGTCCCTCACTGTTAACCATAGCTGTCCCCCTCTTGGACAGCTGCCCAAACACTGCCCTCAGTGGCTCCAAAATTAACTCAAACAAGCCTCACAGGCACAAGCCTACACTGCCTATGTTTAGGCCTAAGATTCAACCGGCTCTTAAGGAACCTTAACCCACACAGAACTCCACTAGCTTTCACTAGCCTCCATTATACACAACTCTAGTATGCACTAGAGCTGCTACATGAACAACCCTTTGCTCCACATGTACTGTTTAAGACAGCACCAGTATCTTAGAGGCTAAGTTCAACACAAACTCCACATGAGAGCTCAATATACAGTGATCAGAGTGGGTGGAGGACACTCATGAACACACACACATACATACAGCACTACAGCTGCTTTGATCAAAACTTGATTTACCTGCAACAGGATCACAAGTAGTTCCAACAAGCCCCTTGCTTACGTCCACCAATCTCAGCTGGCAATCTCAACACTCCACACTTGCTCCCAGCAAGGCTCCACACTGTTCAGGTCACAACCCAGAGTATTTAAAAGGCTGAAAATCAACAGGTGATGTGGCAGAGCTAATCAAGCCCGATTAGGCTGAGAGAGAAAAAGTGCAGCTACAGGCTGCTGGTGCTTTCTTTAGCAGACTGCAGCCAACCTAAATAAAATAATTACGTTTTTAAAAACTGTCTTACCTCTGGGATACATAACACCCCCACCACAAGTATTTTTGTATGGCGGTGA
This sequence comes from Garcialebias charrua, assembly GCA_038048925.1. NCBI lineage: Eukaryota > Metazoa > Chordata > Actinopteri > Cyprinodontiformes > Rivulidae > Garcialebias > Garcialebias charrua. Next base: position 15,621 of record JBBPBX010055744.1, read on the forward strand.
TGTGTATGTTAGGGGAAAACATCACACATCCACCCATACAAAATAAACAGGACCTTAGAGGTGAAAATGTAGCGATCACATTACCTAAACGGACTAAAAACATCATTAAAAAACGAGTCCATCAAACCGCTAACAAATTTTACAGTCACACTCAAAATATTTTAAAGGGGACCAAAGATGCAAAATTCACCTGTTAATGTTTTTTTTACTCAACTTTGGTTTTGTACTTCTTTAAAAAACAGTCCTAGGGCCAAAAAAAATGCACCCAGTGGTATATTTACTCTAAGTATATATATTTTTCAGTGATATAAATGTCTCGTTTTCAAATCCTGGCGTTTGTGATGTCACAAGTGCCAGGACAACCCACCCCAACCTGAGTCCAGCCCCGCACCTAGCAACCCCTGGTGATGCTCCACCATTCATTCAACCTTTATTTAGTCAGGTAAATCTTATTGAGCCTCATGGCTCATTTACGAAAGCGACCTGCTAAAACTAAAGAACAATGAACAGCAAAGGTAGAATTTCCTTAAACAATAAACAATAGAAAAACCTACTTCAGTATAAAAGACGTCACGGTTGTTTTTCCTAAGTTCATCTCAGAGTTAGAGGCTAAGTTCAACACAAACTCCACATGAGAGCTCAATATACAGTGAAAAGGAAATGAAAGTAGCCATGGGCAGGTGACTGATGATTTTGTTCAATGGTGCGAGGACTCTTTCCTCAAACTAAACACAGATAAGACAAAAGACATGATCATTGATTTTAGGAAGAAACCTCACCAGCACGGAGTCACTTTAATTAAAGGTCAAGCAATTGAGACAGTGCAGTCTTACAAATATCTCGGGACAATCGTAGACGATAAATTAAACTTTGAAACCAATTTTGACAAGGTGTGCAAAAAGGCCCACCAGCGCCTTTATTGTCTAAGGAAACTCAACCATTTTAATATTGACCGAACCATAATGACCATGTTTTACCGTGCTTTTATTGAATCTGTTTTATCCTTTTCCTTGGTTTCATGGTTTGGTCACACTACAGTGAGAGGAAAGAATTCCCTTCAGCAGATTGTTAAGCTGTCATCTAAACTGACCGGAGGAACCCTAACCTCAGTAACATCCATGTATGTTAGTCAGGTACAGAGGATAGCTTCTTCTGTTTTAAAAGATGTCCTTCATCCCCTGTATGGAGAGTTTCAGCTTCTTCCCTCTGGTCGGAGGTTTTTAGTCCCGAAATGTAGGACAACACGTTTTAAAAATAGCTTTGTTCCCACTGCTGTTACTGAAATGAACAAACGGAATAACGTTGAAGCTTTTAGTGGTTAAATGTTTTTATTTTTCATTTTACATATGATTTGGGGAGCCTTAACACTGTTATGTGCAACATTATCTGTTTATAGTTTCTTTTAAGTGTTTTTACTAAATGTTTTTACTGTTTTTATTTGTGTGTGCGCATGGATGGATGTATGCTTTGTACCACTGCAAACCACATTTACCCTTGGGTATAAATAAAGTAACCTGAACCTGAACCTGAACCTGAGTTCGATGTTTCGTTGTTGTTAAAATGCAGTACCGCTAATAACTAATTATCTATCAGTAAAAACGAAAAAAAAATATTTACGGGCTCTTAAATCAACCGGACGACTGCTCACGGACCATATCCTTCCGCGTCGGATGTGGTCCGTCAAAAAAAAGCGGTGCTCGCACTAAGCAGTTAGCAACCAGTGTGTCACTCTGCAGCCTTATTGCTTGTTTTCAAAGAGTCAGACGAAGAGTTTTTAACATGGAGGGTGAACTTATGGATGTTTCTCAGCGGCCTACGCGACGCGTCAGCGCCTCATTTGCCCTGCCCAAAATGGCGTCTGCCTCTGGGTCTGACTCAGGGTCCCCTTTGGAGGGCGGAGTTAATGTAAACAGATTTTTGAAGGGCGTGGCCTTATCATAAACAGCTCGTTCAGAACGGAAGTCAGAAAAGGCACGACTAGAAAGGGGATATTTTATTATCTAAGAATTATTTTGTGCATTAAATTGAATGAACATGGTCTGGATAGCCCACAGACATACCATAAAAATTTATAGGACCAATATTTTGTCCCCATTAAAACCAAAAAGGCGTCTCTGATCTGAAATAAATCTGACAAGCTTTTGTTTTGCTTGACAAACCCTAACATGTCTGATTAGGTCAGTCAGGGACAAAGAGAGTTGTAATTTCTTTGCAGGCAGAGGGAAACTGTTCTCCTCCATCTCAGCACTGGACAGTGGTGGAATACTCTCTCCATTCAGCTGTAATGACACCTTCTGGTCAACTGTAGCAGATGTGATTTCAGTTATTCTGAAAATACAGGAGAGCGCGTTAGACAAGGAGTTTTGATCAACTTAATGTGGTAACATTGTACCACACTCAAACTGCACAGTCAGTAACAAGTTGAGTTCTTCAGACTCATCTGCTGCTTCCTGTTGAGGCGCCGGCCCCACATTGTTCACCACCACTGTCTCTCTCATTCCTGTGGCTGGAACGGGACATAAAGGAGCAGGAGGAATGGGTACATGTGTCTTTACCTCCTATGAGCTCTTCAGGTCCTCTCCTGACTGAACTAGGGATAGTTCAGCTCCAAACAGCAGATGAAGACTGTCCCCCATGTCAATGTCTTCTTCTTTCTGAAGATCAAACAGCTGTTGTCTAGACAGCGACAATTTTACTTCATCCCACTTCTCTACAAATGTTTCCACTTTTACAGGAAATGTTTGTGTTTTATTATCAACATCGTCCATTTTGCACTTCATTTCCATCTGTGGTGACACCTCTGGAGCGACCAACACATAAACCACAGTTAAGTCATTTTCATGCAGCTCCTCTGAGACTTGCAATTCCCCTTCTGATGTAAATGGGATTTGTTCAGGTTCAGTTTCATGTAAAAAGAAGAAACAGTCACCCAAATTGATGTCATCCTCAATCTTCTCCTCCTCTGGTCGATGTTCTTTTGGCGCCATCTCCTGTAGATGTGAGAGAGACTCACCTGCTTGAATGAAAAGCTCTGGTGTCACCTTTATATGACACAGTGGAACACAATTGCTGTTTTCACTGTTCAGCATTGAGCCTCAACTCTGTTAGCTCCCTTTGCAACTTCAGTATTTTTTTCTCAGACTGTTCTTGCTTCAGAAGACATCTCTTCTCTTCCAGGGCAGCTTGAAGTCTTAATTCTTCTTGTTCCCAAAGACTTTTTTTCTCCTCTAGGGCGGCATAAAGTCTTTGTCATTTTACTTCCTGTTCTTTTAAGAAAGTCTGATGTTTAAGTTGTAGTTCCTTTCTGGCAGTTTCGAGCTGCTGTGAAATAAGCTATTTTTCTTTCCTCAATTGTTCTTCAAGCTCTTTTTTTCTTAAAGCAGCTTCATTTTCCTTTACATGCCCATGATCATACATCACAACAACCCTAAGTTGAATTAATTCAGATAGAAGTCCACCCTCAAACCAACCATCACGTTCGTATTCTCTAGTGTCAATTTTAAAATGATTTGCTATACTTAACATTTGCACTCTCGCGCAGTTTCTGAAGACATCAAACGTTGGCTGTTCAAGAAATCTCTTTAAAACATACGCCATGTTGGTGAGTAAAAACAGTAAACAGTTTTTTTAAACAGCTTACCCAAAACAGCTCACCACCAAATGTCCTGTACACAGATCACAGTGAGCCAAAACACAAATGTCTTACTGTCCTTGAATGTATCACAAGCAGCAGCAGGAGCACATACACACACAGCTGATAGTACTTGGCACAATCAGCACATTACTCAGTGCAATCAGCACAAAAGAGAAGCTTCAGCCAGCTTTAAACTACTAAAGTCAAGTCCTCAATCAACATGAGATGACAAGATTTTAAAGTTCACGTTTATTTGACAAGCCCCCAATAAATGTGAACAGCAGAACTGTCCAACCAACCAAGCACCATAGGTGCATCAGCTGCACACCGCACAGAACACACAAAAACATAGCTCAAGGCTATATGTGAAACTGAATGTCACAAACACTGTGTTTTAACTAAACTAGCTCAGCAATGAGCGCCCATTCAAGCACCCAAGGTCAAACAATGTCTGTTCAAAACAGACCACCACCAACATGCATAGCAGGTGCACAGAAAAAACATGTATCTTACTACTACCGTTTGTATAAACACATATCCCAGACAACAACCTAAACTAACCTAGCTCGTTCATTCATATATCGGACGAGCCCACATTTTATATGTTATGACCCGTTAGGACCAAAACATATAAAGTGGACATTGGACATAGAAAAAGAATTAAAACAATTTTTTATTGAAACTAAACTAAACAACTCCAGGCTGGCAAGGTCCTCCCTTGCTTCACCCTCCAGGTCCGGAGCGTCTTCTCCTGGATCAGCATCCTTAAAGAAAACTAAAAAAGAAAGTTCAACAGAAAGGTGGACCGGTGAGTCTGGCCAAAAACAAGAAAACGCCACTCAGGCAAACCTAGCCCTGTACAGGGCCGTCGTGTCTCCCCAAGTGACGATCTGCCTCACAAAAGTCCCTCTAAACAAACAAAATACGAAAATAGTCACCGATAAAAGTCAAAACATATTTGATGGACGCAGGATGTAGGACACCAGAAAAAAGGTTTAACAATTTTATTTAACTAAACTAAAGTCTTCTTGTCACTGATGAAGTCTTCTGAAGTAGCTCCCTCTGGTCAGGAACCACCATCAGCTTCTCTAGGTATCCCACGTCACAAACAAAAGAAAACAAAGTAGCAACAAAAAGATGGATACCCCCATAAGATCTGGAAGAGGTGGCTGTGGAAAGAAATGTCTGGGCCTCCCTGCTTAAGATACGTTCCCTGAGACCCAATTTCGAAACAAGTGGAAGATGATGGACGGATGGATAAACAAACATTAAACAGCACATAAAGGGTTATATGTATAAATCTGCTTCTAATCAAATATGTGTACAAACAGCAGGCTGTGCTGCAGCTTATACTTTTGTTTTCATATACTTTTTTGTTTTGTTTTCAGAATCAAAGGAAATGTTTCCATACATCCATACACATATTAGCTTTAATATTTACAGCAACATTTTGCTAATGATTACAGCTCAAAACACACTTATCTGGAAAAAAAAAAATAAATAAAATTTCTTCAACCATCTTGTAATCACTGCTGCAGAAATCCTGGAGTTAGGACAAAATGGTACAGGCTCTATTCAACCTCTGTTCGACTGCTTGGCTGACATCAGGGACTGGATGGCTTTAAATTTCTTAAGCTTCAACGAAAAGAAGTCTGAAGCCATATTGTTCCTTCCCAATGACACAACCTCAAACCACTGCATTGACCTTTCTGCTCTACCCTTGTCCGAAAAACAAAAAGTCACAAATCTGGGAGTGATAATGGATCCTTCCATGAAACTCAACAGTCATGTAAACATGATCGTCAAATCCTGTTTTTTCCAGCTGAGGCGTCTGTCTAAGCTGAAGCCCATATTATCAAAAAACAACCTGGAGACAGTGATTCACGCATTCATTACATCTAGGCTTGATTACTGCAATTCACTTCTGCTTGGCGTCAGTCAAGCCACCATTGCACGATTACAACTGGTTCAGAACGCAGCTGCCCGATTTTTAACCAGCACACGCAAAAGAGAGCACATTACACCAGTCTTGGCCTCCCTGCACTGGCTACCGGTTCATCTTCGAATCCAATTCAAAATTCTCATGTATGTCTACAAATCGCTGAACAGTCTCGCCCCCGCCTATCTCTCGGATCTGATACACCCATATGTCCCTCCACGTGCTTTGAGGTCAGAGGACCGGGTACTCTTAACACTAGAAGTCCCAGAGAAGGGTCATTCAACATTTCTACCTTTGGAACCCAGAGACGGGTCGAGTGACCCGAAGGATTTTAGCTAACATCCTATAATGAGCTGTTAACAGGCGCTTTTGTTTTGTAAATAAGGCCATTACTGGCGCACCACAGGAGGGGGCACACTAATTTGACTAAGGCTGCGCTTTTTTGCGCAAGTGAACTTGGCTTCTAAATCCCCCGGTCCCTTTCAGTGGGCTACATATGTTGGTCCGTCACTTGACCTCAGGTCATGTGACCTATGTTGGTCCGTCAGTTGACTTCATGTTGTGTGACCTGTGCTGGTCCGTCACTTGACCTTAGGTCATGTGACCTGTGTTGGTCCGTCACTTGACCTCAGGTCATGTGACCTGTGTTGGTCCGTCAGTTCACCTCAGGTCATGTGACCTGTGTCAGTCCGTCAGTTGACCTCAGGTCATGTGACCTGTGTTGGTCCGTCAGTTGACTTCATGTTGTGTGACCTGTGCTGGTCCGTCACTTGACCTCAGGTCATGTGACCTGTGTCGGTACGTCAGTTGACCTCATGCCGTGTGACCTGTGTCGGTACGTCAGTTGACCTCATGCCGTGTGACCTGTGTCGGTCCGTCAGTTGAACTCATGTCGAGTGACCAGTGTCATTCCATCAGTTGACTTCATGTTGTGTGACCTATGTCGGTCCGTCAGTTGACCTCAGGTCAAGTGACCCGTGTTGGTCCGTCAGTTGACCTCATGTCGTGTGACCAGTGTCGGTCCGTCAGTTGACCTCATGCCGTGTGACCTATGTCTGTCCGTCACTTGACCTCAGGTCATGTGACCTGTGTCGGTCAGTCAGTTGACCTCAGGTCATGTGACCTGTGTCGGTCCGTCAGTTGACCTCAGGTCATGTGACCTGTGTCGGTACGTCAGTTGACCTCATGCCATGTGACCTGTGTCGGTCAGTCAGTTGACCTCAGGTCATGTGACCTGTGTCGGTCCATCAGTTGACCTCAGGTCATATGACCTGTGTCGGTCCCTCAGTTGACCTCATGTCATGTGACCTGTGTTGGTCCGTCAGTTGACTGTTGTGTGACCTGTGCTGGTCCGTCACTTGACCTCAGGTCATGTGACCTATGTTGGTCCGTCAGTTCACCTCAGGTCATGTGACCTGTGTCAGTCCGTCACTTGACCTCAGGTCATGTGACCTGTGTCGGTACGTTAGTTGACCTCATGCCATGTGACCTGTGTCGGTCCGTCAGTTGACCTCATGTCGAGTGACCAGTGTCGGTCCATCAGTTGACTTCATGTCGTGTGACCTATGTCGGTCCGTCAGTTGACCTCAGGTCATGTGACCTGTGTTGGTCAGTCAGTTGACCTCAGGTCATGTGACCTGTGTCGGTCCATAAGTTGACCTCAGGTCATGTGACCTGTGTTGGTCCGTCAGTTCACCTCAGGTCATGTGACCTGTGTCAGTCCGTCACTTGACCTCAGGTCATGTGACCTGTGTCGGTCAGTCAGTTGACCTCAGGTCATGTGACCTGTGTCTGTCCGTCAGTTGAC
>JBBPBX010055745.1:0-23000 GCA_038048925.1 Garcialebias charrua
CAAAACAAAAAACAGTGAATTGACTCATGAACAGAGGTTGAAAACAAAGCTTAGATCCTACATTAATAATAATAATAATGAATTTAATTTGTAACACACTTTTCATTAACAAAAATCTCCAAGTGCTACAAAGTGCAACTAAAATCAATGATCAAATAAAAACAAGTGATAAAATCAAGTAAAATCAATGATAAAATAACAAAAATCAATAATAAAATCAATTAAAAACAATGATAATATCAACTAAGGTCAGAGATAAAAATCATGTGGAGACATTAACAAAGTTTCACTACATCACTAAACAATCCACAAGGAGAGCACTCATGTACGACTTCAGGTAAAAGTCTTGTTCTAAACAAACAGTTTGGTGGTTTTGAAAGGTCCATATTAGTTGAATATTATAGCTTCAGTCTCTGATATAGAGAGCTTTCAGATGATGAGGTAAATTGGTATAAAATGATGAATACAAGGTGTTTAATAAAACTAGATGTGAATAAGTGTGGAGATGTCTTTTACCTAGTAAAAGTATAATTTGCTGCAGCTCAGCTCACCTTCTGATATTCTTGCCAACTTCCAACATGAGAAATGGCAATAATTTATTACACCAAATAATGAAAACTGCTTCATCCAGACCCACTTCATAGAAACCAGACAGATATTAAAACTTGGCTGCCTGTTTGAATTTATTTTCGATTTTCTTTTAAAAATAATTAAGAAAAACACTAAAACATAAAATATGCCACTGCTGTCTACACAGTATTGTATTTTCTTCCCATGGTAATACACAGGGGGGAAAGCCCTGTATAAAAGTAACAACACCAGAGCTCTGGAGCATAACCTAAAGCACATGAACTCTTACAGATGTGCTTTTCATTAAACTAAATGTACTGATTTCATTTGATGTCATTCATCAAACGATGTTTCTTTAATGTGGGTTTCCAAATTTTCAGTAATTCACACAGCTCGTCTGCTAATGAAAAAAGTAAAGAATAATTTCATGTGGGAATGACACATTTGTTAATTTTTTTTGGTGTTTTTACATAGAATTGTAGTGGGGGGGGGGGGGGTGGAATCGCTTTTTTAATCAAGAAAAAAAAAAGTCCTGGCAAATCTAAAGAATTGGCAAAGGATGTAGTAGATCTGCACAAAGCTGGAATGAGACATCAGCAAGAAGCTTGGGGAGATGGGGATAATTCTTGGTATGGTTACTCTGAAAAGTAGAAATATACGATGACCAGAGGTGTAGTCTACATTTTTATAGTGGGCATACTGCGCTTAGAAACTAAAGTACACTTAAAAGATTTACCTGACTAAATACAGGAAACCCCCGACCTACGAACGAGTTAGGGAGTTAAGAACCGTTCGCAGCTCGATCCTGTCGTAGCTAGGGGGTGAAAATAGCGTCCCGTTCGTAGGTCGTTATTCCGTTCGTAGGTCGCGGAAATACCGCTAACGGTGCGCCGCGCACACATTTAACAGCATGAGACTGACATACTGGGCCATAAACATGCACAGAACTTTATTTACAAACACTTATCTAAACCATTACACCACACATTCATCCATAAACACACACAGTAACTGTACATCAGTAACTTCACATCAGAACTGCAGGAAATCAGCAGGAAATCACATCAGCAAAATGATGTCAACAATCACACATGAACACTTCTCAAAGTGCAGCTTTTAACATCACAACAGCAGCAAATCAGGGACTCACATCAGCAAAATGATGTCAACAATCACACATGAACACTTCTCAAAGAGCAGCTTTTAACATCACAACAGCAGCAAATCAGGGACTCCCATCAGCAAAATGATGTCAACAATCACACATGAACACTTCTCAAAGTGCAGCTTTTAACATCACAACAGCAGCAAATCAGGGACTCCCATCAGCAAAATGATGTCAACAATCACACATGAACACTTCTCAAAGAGCAGCTTTTAACATCACAACAGCAGCAAATCAGGGACTCCCATCAGCAAAATGATGTCAACAATGACACATGAACACTTCTCAAAGAGCAGCTTTTAACATCACAACAGCAGCAAATCAGGGACTCACATCAGCAAAATGATGTCAACAATCACACATGAATCCATAAATCCATCAGCAGCATCACATCTATCAGAAACATGTTGCAACCATCATGTTTTTGAAACCAGTGCGTTGATGAGTGTCCATGTGCATGAGAAAGAAGTCCATGAACTCAGAAAAAGCTAGAAGCAGCAGAAAAATGAAACAAAATTGCCTTACTTTGACTGAAGTGTAGGTAGACAGATGTTTTTCTCATGATCAAACCTGCATCTGATGGAACTGCTTAGCCATTGCTCAACAATGAATGTTGGGAGCATTTTAGGCCAGCTGTTAGTTCAGGCAGGTGTCAGTTCAGGTGTGTGGTCCTGATGTGAGCAGGTCTGTGCATCACATGAAGTTTTTTTGGTTTTTGGCAGCAGTCATTTAGGCAGAACGACACAAAGGTGATGGATGGAGGCAACATGCAGGACACCAGAGGCAGGCTGGAGGACAGGCAGCACCAGAGGCTCATCCATGAGGTGGAGCAACACGCGGATAAACTGTTGGAACACAACCACACACAGACGTCAGTACCTGCAGAGAACAACAACACAGACAACAACAACTTATCCTTACCTGTGTGGTGCATGTGTGGAGGACAGGCAGGAGGCTGGAGGACAGGCTGGAGGCTGGAGGACAGGATGGAGGCTGGAGGACAGGCTGGAGGCAGAGGAGCAGGAGCACGTAGCACTAGAGGCTCATCCATGAGGTGGAGCAACATGCGGATGAACTGTTGGAACACAACCACACACAGACGTCAGCACCTGCAGAGAACAACAACACAGACAACAACAACTTCTCCTTACCTGTGTGGTGCATGTGTGGAGGACAGGCAGGAGGCTGGAGGACAGGCTGGAGGCTGGACGACAGGCTGGAGGCAGAGGAGCAGGAGCACGTAGCACCAGAGGCTCATCCATGAGGTGGAGCAACACGCGGATGAACTGTTGGAACACAACCACACACAGACGTGAACACCTGCAGAGAACAACAACACAGACAACAACAACTTCTCCTTACCTGTGTGGTGTATGTGTGGAGCTGGAGGACAGGGAGGAGGCTGGAGGACAGGCAGGAGGCTGGAGGCAGAGCAGCAGGAGCACGGTACGTGGTACCTGACGCTGTTCCATGAGGCAGAGCAGCAAGTGGAGCTGTTGAAACACAAACACACACACAGACGTGAACACCTGCTGATAACAACAACACAGACAACAACAACTTTTCCTTACGTGTGTGGTGTGGTGTGTAGCAGATGTGTGGATGGACCAGGGGGACGTGCCACTTTGGAGGCTGTCGAGAGAGAGGTGATGATTACAGTAGGTGTAGATGTAAGTTAAAACAAAAATAATAAATTAAAAGAAATTAACATGTCTTTGCTGTACCTTTCTGACGTTGCTGTGCTGGAATGTGAGGGTGGGCAGGTCAGTTATGGGACGGTGGAGTTGGTGGAGAGGAGGGGGAGGAGGAGGAGGAAGGTGTACTGTAATCTCTGAAAAAAACTATAGTCCCCTTGCTTCTCTAAAAGCATTTCAAAAAAGCCACAGTGACCCGCCGTTAACCAGCCAATAAAAACAGAGTTTTTAACCAGCCAATAAAAACAGAGCTTCTCACTTCTCACGCTCCTAACCCACGCCCCCCCTGTCCCAGCCCGCAGCGGCCGCGCAGGTTCTCGTTGAAATAATTGCAAAGCGATGCAAAACTGTTTTGTATGTGACACAAATGTATTAAATTCCCCTTCTTCATCCCTGATCTGGACTTTTCTTTTGTTTTTTTGCCAAAAGTCAAGTGATCGCTTCATCCTCCACTGATTCATGACAGAAATCATAAGGAAATGAATGAATTTGTCACAAGCGAATTAAACTCGGGTTCAACGTGGCTGCCGAGCCTCAGCAGATTTGCTGGTGTTCTAGTGTGCTGGACCAGCGCTCCATGTTTTTATTTTATTTTTTATAACGTTTTATTAACATATAAACACAGAAATTCGAAGCGGCTGCGACTTGACATGAAGTAGAGGCGGAGTTAAGGAAGCTGGGCTCATTTATGCCGGGTACCCACCTATTGTCAGAACGCTCCCGCCGCCCCCTTTTGGCCGCTTGTCACTGATGCCGGGTACCCACTGGGACGCGTCTGATGACGTGCACTAGGGGGAGGCAGAGGGTCATCAGTTGTTGTGTTTTCATGCTGCTGGCAGATAAAATCAGCAGCACGTGACCCCCGTTTCTACTGGAGTGGGTTTTCTATGAGCCAAACTGCAGCTCCGACAGTCTTTGTTGAGATTAAAACGTTTTTTTATGTTTGGGGTGATCGTACGCTGAGCGGACAGCAGCAACTGTTTAAAATGCCAAGATTCTTACCGGAGTCTGGTTCCAATTCATGGAGGCTCGATGAGGTAAGTTTAAAAAGTCCAAAAAAAGTCCCGTTGTCGTTGCGTCATCACATAGCAGAGGCTCTCCCGATTGGTTGCTGGACGCGTCGAGCAACGTCGAGCCGCAAAAACATCAACTTTTGAGACTTTGGCGGCTCGACGCTGCTCAACGCGTAGGTTGTTTCGGACGCGCGCGTGCGTGGAAACGAACTGCCGCGTGCCGGCGTGCCGCTTCAAACACTCAAAACGCGCCGCTTCACGGTTCGCCGCGCCTCAACGCGTCTCCACATAGACTTTCAATGTAAACCGGCCACTTCAGCCGCCCGACATGGGTCCGGTGGGTAACCGGCATTATTGCGAGAGCGAGGGGGAGCAGAGCCATATATGGCTCTGAGGGGGAGGGACCAGAAACGTGTCCCGGTTCAAAAATTTCCTAAGTTCCAGCGTGTTCCAGAAATTACATACTGAACCTTTAAGGTGCATTAAAGTTAAATGTCTTTAAAAATCCACACCTTACTGTCCTAAAGCTTCGTGCAAAACATAATTTAGATGAGTAGTGTTGAACACAAGTAAAAAATAAAAAAAAAGTCCAGTGGTGATGTTTTTTTATTTCATTATAAACACAAATAATGTCAATCTGAGGTGTTTTAGAAGTTAAAATGTCTTTAAAACAGCTGAATTTACACAAATGGAATTAAAGTTAGGAAATCTAGATGAAATTTAGCTTTTTTGTTAAGCGTAATCCCCCCCCCCCCACACACACACACACACACACTGGTGCATGTACAGGCGCGCGCACACACACACACACACACACACACACACATTGCAGATGCTTCTGACGCCCACGGTGTAGAGTAGTACCTAGCTACTTTGCGTTTCGACTTTTGTGGACTTGTTATTTTGTGGTTTTCAATGTAAGGTTATACATGACACACAACTGTCAACTTTAATTTTACTCATGTAATTGGGATGGTACAGGATAAAAAAGTTACCAGGAAAAAATACTTCAGACAGGTCCCACCATTTTGTAGTTTTCTTTCAATAAGCCTATACTTACTGTAACATGTGTCAAAAGAACTACATGGCCCAGAAGCCAACAGTACTTCCAGGCGCTGCTTTCTGCTGAAAAAGAGGGATAGTTTTGCAATACAAAGTCAGAAGTACCTATTAAGCTCAGAATAGGAAAGTTGCAATAATCCTGAAACTTCTTTAAGCTCAATTATTTACGTACACATCAACCTGGAGAGGGTGGTGGGTTTCATCGCCTTAGGGTAGGTCTGCCAAACTGGAACCAAGCCTGACTGGAACAGAGTTGCTGGTCTGCAGAGCTGGCGAGTACCCATATTAAATTTTGCAGTACTGTATAGTACATATACGAAGGTTGTTAAAATTACATTCATAACATAGTTTAGAGCATTGAACTATGCAAGAGTGTGAGAAGGATTTATAAAAGCCTTAATCTATACAAATACTAAAATAAATAGAACATTCCTACTTATTAGTTTTTCACCTATTGCAGTAGTGTCTGAAATTTACCCCCCGTGACAATCAGGGACTGCAGGTACTGTATTTCAAAACATAAGACCTAGTGGGCATCTACACTGTTTTAATCTCTCTAACATGCCATTGTCGTGATTTTATGTGTATCAACAATAAAACAAGCTGTCAAAATCACGAATATGGATTTCCACTGAAACACATTTTAATTACAAACATTTAAAAATGAAAGGCCTTCATTTCCTTTGAGGAATGCATATCACCGGCCCTTTTTCTGTCAGCTTTAAACTAAGATCAGCCTATGATAAAAGGGGATCGAGTTAACCACATCTTGTAAATTAGTTTACATACTCTCTCATGCAATATTATATCTTGTTTGATCTGTTAGTGCCTAAAGCATGTGTTGCGGATGACTCTCAGCTTACACTGCACCAAGTTTTAGTTCAATGTCTGTGAAATTGACTGAGATATAGACAATTGAGTTTGCTGAAGTTGCTTAGGTGTGACAACCATCTTGGATGGGGCTGACTTCAAAAAATTGTTTTTGTCATTACCTTCTTCAAAAGGCCAATGTCAAATTTCCTGGGATCCCTATCATTTGGCTCAGCAATATATACTGTCTGCTGGGATGTTTCCATAATTTAATGTATAGTGTATTTTAGAATGTTTTTAACTGAATGTTTTTAATTGATTTAGCAAAACTTTTTGACGTTTTTACATTTTATTTTTTTTAAATGACATTTTTATCTTGTGTTGTTTTTATGAGCCATATTTTAAAGACAAATCTCCATTTCATTGAATGTTAGGGACAATAAAGTTGAATTGATTGATTGATTGATTGATTGATTGATTGATTGATTGATTGATTGATTGAAGAAACCAGGAGAAAATACACTGAGGCAATGATTAACAGGTGTGTTGATCGGCTGGATGGAACCAGCTGTGAGAAAGAGCAGAAAACTAGATTCAAATGGAATTTATCGCAGTTGGTTTGATTTCTTTAATGGTTATTATTGAATCAAATTCATTGCATTTGTCTTATAGCCCATAAGAGAGAACCCTAACCTTTCCATGCTGCGCACCTGATTTACTCATTTCAGAACGTCTCTAGAGGTGACTAACAATTGACCAGCACATATTGTCATGTTTTCTATTTTACTTTATTTGTGTTCGTTGCCATGTCAGACGTCTCAGTTGAGTTGCTTTGATGATTAAAAACAAATCCTTACTTTGTCTACCCACTGTGAGAACGCCTGACTACACGCCCTGAGGTTAACCGTTTAGCTGTTTCCTTCTTCACTCATCTGTGCTCATATGTATGCAACATCCCATTAATATTTCAGCCTTTAACCCACAGCTAGACAATATCATTGGAACGCGAACGTCATCTGTTTCAGAGAGATTATTAAAGGAAATAAACATTTGCTCGGCGCCTTCTAGATGACTCACTGAAAATAGACAAAATCCAAGTATTTTGTTCCCTGTGTATTTTCCCCCTCAGATTTGAACTATTTTAAGTTTCTAGTAGAGGTTGATAAGCTTCTGTTCAAAAAAGCGTGTTTTCTTCTGGTCTCCTGCTGGTAATGCAAAAGCAAAGCCAGGATGATCAGGTTCACGTTTTGAGATTATTCTGTGCAATTGCACAATTTTGAACTGAGATGCACGCTTCACTACCTGTCTGCCAAGTTCACTGGAAACAAAATATATGAATGTGTGCATTTTTACAGCACATATCAAACCAAATACTTCATAATGGCAGGTGAGCGTTGTTTTGCCTTTCTTGTCTAGATCAGATCCTGGGGTTGTCCAAACGTATTATCTGTGATAAAACGTTCAAAATTCACATGGCAGGATGGTTAGAGGCAAAGCGTGATCAAAGGGTGCCTTTTTATTATACGTCGTTAAAAAAGGTGATGATTCAAGATCTGTGTTTTGCAGTACTGAGTTATTATACCTGTCAAATGTTATTCAAAATAAAGTAATGTTTTTCACTCGTTTTTCAGCTCCTCCAAACCTAATCAAGGCTGCTTGAATGACAGCATCGCAAGAAAAACTGCAGAAAAAGGAAAAATAAGAGTGACTGAACTGGAATAGACGTGTCTTGGAGAGAAGATGAATTCCTGTGCTCTCAGTGGAAAGCTGTCATAACAGTCCTCAGCAGATGTTCTGGAAGAAGCTAAGAGTTGCTGGAAATGTGTCACACACACCTCCAATCGGCTATACAGGCCCAGGCAGGAGTCCCACCTAGCTGTGTCACATTTCCATCTTATTGTGGAGAAAGCCACCCAACAGAGACGGAGAGTAGTGTCGACAAGCCATGGCACAGGGGGAAGATCCTATAATTTAGTCTCAGAAGCAAGCTTTAAGTCTCGATTCAGAGCGCAGCGTGATCTCTGCAGCTGGAGGTTACTTGCTCTCGTTGCTCTTCCATCAGATCTTTTGGGACGAGCAGCGATTGTGTAACGAACTTATATCCTCGCTGTGTAAGCGCCATGTGGCGTAACTGCTTCCTCTAAACACAAAACAAGTAAATCCGTAGGACACAAGTTTGCACAAAGGAGCAGTCAGGGATCCGAGGAGCAAAAGTGATGACACACCTGATAAGACTCAGCCTCTGTGGCCCTACAGGAGGGAGTTTGAACTTAGGAATTTTATAAAAAGCTCACCAGAGACCAGAAGTCATGAATAGTTTGCTAAACTCACTCTCTTTGCTCCAGTAGTTTGCAGTGACAATGCTGGAAATTCTATAAAACTTCAGCTCAAAGCAAAGTAAGTATCATAAATGCAGAACAAAATCAAGATACTTGTGCATCGCTTGAGTATACTTCACATGCCCATGCTCTTCTAAATGGTAAATGGAGCTTACTTATATAGCACTTTCCAGCCCCCTTTGAGGGGCCCCAAAGCGCTTCACAGTACCAACCATCCACTCATTCATACACACATTCATACACCGGTAGCGGTAGACTGCCATGCAAGGCGCTGCCTGACCGGGAGCAACTCGGGGTTAAGTGTCTTGCCCAGGGTCACAACGAGGTATGCCGTGACCGGGGATCGAACCCGAGACCTTCTGGTCCGGAGCCGGCTGCCCTGCCTCTACACTATCTCGGCCCCATTCTACTCTCTGCTCAGAGTAGAATCTCCTAAAGCTGGTTGAATTGACTATTGCATTGATATTCATAAATCTGAATACTGTTCTAAAAATACAAATATAAGACTGAACTGACAGGGTTGTGTTCTGTCAGAGTTTTGGGAAAGGCAATGATTTCAAGCACCAAAATAAAACACCGAAGTACAGAATTGTATTTATTCATTTATATATTTATTTATTTGTCTGAGTACATTTATTAAGTTAATATCTGCAAACATTTAAGATAATATCAACAAAACATGTTTAAATAATAATACAAGTTCATAGTTTCATTTTTGGTTTTCAACTAATTGAGATCTTTTTATGCCTTATGATAAAATACTCTAGCATAAGCGCCCTTAATAATGTTTTGTTTTAATTTATTCTCATTTGGTTGTGCAGCTTTGAAAAATAAACATGCAAATTTTATGTTGAAATGTGGGAATTGATCAATAAAATTGTGCTATGACCTTTGACAGTGGTATGTTGCACAGTGTAGTTAAGGTTATAAAAAACTGTCAGGAAAAACTAAAATTGACCAATAGAATTTTGACAAAACAGAAAACCCTCTCCTCTTTGGACCCTACAGCTCAGACAAGACATACTTCACATCAGAAATGTCAGATTTTTTATGCACGACAGAAAGTAGCTCTGTACAAAACTGCACATTTTTATACATTTTATGTTTTTTAGGTAACTGCAGTTTAGAATTCAGGATTTTTACAGATTTTCCAACAAAATGTTCATCTGACAGTTGCCAATATCAAACACAATTTATTGTAGCTGTCTAAAATGTTCAAGTCTTTTGTAGACACATTATTAATTATCAAATTTTTTGTGGTACCTATACAAACTGTACATCAAAACATAGGTGTCTTGTTCTTGTTTCACCTAATTTGTTTCTTACTGCTCTAAGCTGTATAGGGTTTCTTATCCCTGTTGGCAAAGCCAAGTCTCCACAGAATCTGTCCTATGTTAATATGATTTTTTTCTTTGTTAATTTGGAAGTCAGGGGTATTTTAACTTGTAATATAATATTTCCCACATTAATAATTGGGAGAAAAAAATCACACTTGTAATTGAAAGTCTATTGTCACTCACAGTTCAAGTTTATAAGATTCAACTAATTATTGTGCCATGACTATTTGAGGTTTGCTTTTTATCCTGCATTTCTGCATGCTTTACAAACTACATATATGGCTCTCATGGAATTAATAGAACTAATAACTACTGCTGTCGATCAATAAACAATATTGTGTTAGTAGTTTTTGTTGATAAAAAAATATTCGGTATTGACCACACTACGGTATTCTCTTTGAAAATTTGAATAAATATGGTATTAAAGGACCATCGTTACAGTGGGTATCTAGCTATTTGAAATATATGCATAGGAAACTTTTTGTACAAATAAATTGTGTAAAATCTGACCTCTGAAATATAGGAAACAGTTTGTACAAATAATTGGTGTAAAATCTGACCTCTGCAATATCCCATGTGGAGTTCCTCAAGGCTCTGTGCTTGGACAAAAGTTATTTATTTCATATGTGAATGACTTAGTAAATGTGTCAGGTCTCCTTAAATGTGTCCTTTTTGCAGACGATACCACATTTTGTTTTGGTAAAGATATAGAACAGATGATAGAGTTGATGAAGACCAAATTTGTTAGAATACAAACTTGGTTTAAACTTAATAAATTATCATTAAATCTAGATAAAACTAATTACATGATATTCAGTAATAAAAAAAAGAACTGTTGATGTTCCATTTAAAATTGAGGGTGTTGAGATTTGTAGAGTGAGTAAGGTGAAGTTTTTGGGTGTTATCATTGATGATAAATTGACATGGAAACATCACATAAATTCTGTAAGAATAAAAATAGCTAAACGTATTGCAGTACTGTACTGTACAAATGTCAGGGACTTATTGAATGATAAAGCTCTGTATTTGTTGTATAGCACAATCATTGTTCCACACTTAATCTATTGTATTGATGTTTGGGGAAAGCGTGTAAAACAATTACAAAGCCTATTTCTGTTTTACAGAAAAGAGCTGCAGGAATTATCACTAGAAAGCATTACTGTCATCCATCAAGCACATTATTTTATCAACTGAAGTTGTTGAAGTTCCATGATTTGGTAGATTATAGTATTTAATCACTTATGTATAGGGCTCAGAATAACACATTACCTTAAAATATCCAACAAATTTTGTTAAAAGGCAAAGTTGTTATAATCTAAAGGGGATAAAGATATTTTCAAAACAAAATACAGAACTAGTTTAAAGGGACGGTCTACCTCAATCCAGGGAATTGGATTATGGAATGGTTTGGAGAATGAAGTTAAAAATTCCAAGTCCATCCATCCATCCATCCTCGTCCGCTTATTCGGGGTCGGGTCGCGGCAGCCTAAGTAGGGAGGCCCAGACTTCCCTCTCCCCAGCCACATGGAGCAGCTCCTCTGGGGGAATCCCAAGGCGTTCCCAGGCCAGCCGAGAAACATAGTCCCTCCAGCGTGTCCTGGGTCTTCCTCTGGGTCTCCTCCCGGTGGGACATGCCCGGAACACCTCACCAGGGAGGCGTCCAGGAGGCATCCTAACCAGATGCCCGAGCCACCTCAACTGGCTCCTCTCGATGTGGAGAAGCAGCGGCTCTACTCCGAGTCCCTCCCGGATGACTGAGCTTCTCACCCTATCTCTAAGGGAGAGTCCAGACACCCTGCGGAGAAAACTCATTTCAGCCGCTTGTATCCGAGATCTCGTTCTTTCGGTCACAACCCAAAGCTCATGACCATAGATGAGGGTGGGAACGTAGATCGATCGGTAAATTGAGAGCTTTGCCTTTCGACTCAGCTCTCTCTTCACCACGACAGACCGGTACAGCGCCCGCTTCACTGCGGATGCTGCACCTATCCGCCTATCGATCTCACGCTCCAGTTTTCCCTCATTCGTGAACAAGACCCGAGATACTTAAACTCCTCCACTTGGGGCAGGACCTCCTCCCCGACCCGGAGAGGGCATGCTACCCTTTTCCGGCTCAAGACCATGGCCTCGGATTTGGAGGAACTGATCCTCATCCCGGCCGCATCACACTCGGCTGCAAACCGCTCCAGCGAAAGCTGTAGATCACGATCTGATGAAGCCAATAGGACCACATCATCTGCAAAAAACAGAGAAGCGATTCTAAGGCCACCAAAACGGATCCTCTCAACACCTTGGCTGCGCCTAGAAATTCTGTCCATAAAAGTTATGAACAGAATCGGTGACAAAGGGCAACCTTGGCGGAGTCCAACTCTCACTGGAAACGAGCCTGACTTACTGCCGGCAATGCGGACCAAGCTCTGACACCGGTCGTACAGGGACCTAACAGCCCATATCAATGGGCCTGGTACCCCATACTCCCGGAGTACCCCCCACAGAACCCCCCGAGGGACGCGGTCGAATGCCTTTTCCAAGTCCACAAAGCACATGTAAACTGGTTGGGCAAACTCCCACGCACCCTCCAGGACCCTGCTGAGGGTGTAGAGCTGGTCCAGTGTTCCACGACCAGCACGAAAACCACATTGCTCCTCCTGAATCCGAGGTTCGACTATCCGACGGACCCTCCTCTCCAGAACCCCTGAATAGACCTTACCAGGGAGGCTTAAGAGTGTGATCCCCCTA
This sequence comes from Garcialebias charrua, assembly GCA_038048925.1. Classification (NCBI taxonomy): domain Eukaryota; kingdom Metazoa; phylum Chordata; class Actinopteri; order Cyprinodontiformes; family Rivulidae; genus Garcialebias; species Garcialebias charrua. The sequence goes on from JBBPBX010055745.1 coordinate 12,730, forward strand.
TAGTTGGAACACACCCTACGGTCCCCCTTTTTGAATAGGGGAACCACCACCCCAGTCTGCCAATCCAAGGGAACTGCCCCCGATGTCCACGCAATATTGCAGAGTCGCGTAAGCCAACACAACCCCACAACATCCAGAGCCCTAAGGAACTCAGGGCGAATCTCATCCACCCCCGGAGCCCTGCCACCGCGGAGCTTTTTAACCACCTCGGTGACCTCAGCACCAGAGATTGGAGAGCCCGACCCAAAGTCCCCAGGCTCCGCTTCCTCAGTGGAAGACGTGCCAGTAGGATTGAGGAGGTCTTCGAAGTATTCCGCCCACCGACTCACAACATCCCGAGTTGAGGTCAACAGCACGCCATCCCCACCATAAATGGTGTTGGTCGCGTACCGCTTTCCCCCCTGAGACGCCGGATGGTGGACCAGAATCGCCTCGAAGCCGTACGGAAGTCATTCTCCATGGCCTCTCCGAACTCCTCCCACGCCCGAGTTTTTGCCTCAGCAACCACCCGAGCCGCATGCCGCTTGGACTGTCGGTACCTATCTGCTGCTTCCGGGGTCCCACAGGCCAAAAAGGCCCAATAGGACTCCTTCTTCAGCATGACAGCATCCCTCACCGCCGGTGTCCACCACCGGGTTCGAGGGTTGCCACCACGACAGGCACCAACAACCTTGCGGCCACAACTCTGATAAGCTGCCTCGACAATAGAGGCGCGGAACATGGCCCACTCGGACTCAATGTCCCCCGCCTCCCTCGGAACGTGTTCAAAGCTCTCCCGGAGGTGGGAGTTAAAGCTCCGTCTTACGGGAGACTCTGCCAGACGTTCCCAACAGACCCTCACAATACGTTTGGGTCTGCCAGGTCTGACCGGCATCCTCCCCCACCATCGGAGCCAACTCACCACCAGGTAGTGGTCAGTGGACAGCTCCGCCCCTCTCTTCACCCGAGTGTCCAGGACATGCGGCCGCAGATCAGATGAGACAACAACAAAGTCGATCATCGAACTGCGACCTAGGGTGTCCTGGTGCCAAGAGCACATATGGACACCCTTATGCCTGAACATGGTGTTCGTTATGGACAATCCATGACGAGCACAGAAGTCCAATAACAGAACACCACTCGGGTTCAGATCAGGGGGGCCGTTCCTCCCAACCACACCCCTCCAGGTCTCACTGTCATTGCCCACGTGAGCGTTGAAGTCCCCCAGTAGAACAAGGGAGTCCCCAGGAGGTGCACTCTCCAATACCCCCTCCAAGGACTCCAAAAAGGGTGGGTAATCTGCGCTGCCGTTTGGCGCATAGGCACAAACAACAGTCAGAGCCCGTCCCCCCACACGTAGGCGAAGGGAGGCTACCCTCTCGTTCACCGGGGTGAACCCCAACGTACAGGCACCAAGATGGGGGGCAACAAGTATGCCCACTCCTGCTCGGCGCCTCTCACCAGGGGCAACTCCAGAGTGGAAGAGTGTCCAACCCCTCTCAAGGAAACTGGTTCCAGAGCCAGAGCCATGCGTTGAGGTGAGTCCGACTATTTCTAGCCGGAACCTCTCAACCTCACACACTAGCTCAGGCTCCTTCCCCACCAGAGAGGTGACATTCCATGTCCCAATGGCCAGCTTCTGTAGCCGAGGATCAGACCGCCAGGGTCCCCGCCCTCGGCCACCACCCATCCCACATTGCACCCGACCCCTTTGGCCCCTCCCATAGGTGGTGAGCCCATGGGAAGGGGGACCCACGTCTCCTCTTCGGGCTGTGCCCGGCCGAGCTCCATGGGTAAAAGCCCGGCCACCAGGCGCTCGCCAACGTGCCCCACCTCCGGGCCTGGCTCCAGAGTGGGGCCCCGGTGACCTGCGTCCGGGCGAGGGAACATTGTATCCATTAATTGTACTCATCAAAATTCCAAGTCAATCTGTACATTTAAGAAAATGATCAAAGCTGAATTGTAAAAAAAAAAAAAAAAGAAGAAGTAGTTTAATGTGAACTGTATTAGAGTTAGAAAAAGTAGAAAAAAGTTATTCATTTTGTTCTGTTACTTGTAGATGATTATTGTTTGAACTAATTGGTTGAAAAAAAGGGGCAGATATAATAAGATTCTTCTTTCTGCTACCTTTCATTTTATATTTTGTATTCTTATTTTTTATGGGATTGTTTTGTATTGTATTTTAAAATGAATAAATGGTATAAAAAATGCTTTTCATTAACTTGGTTGTCAGGGAGTGAGAAACACGTCGGTGGTAACCATGGTGACCACAGTTAGCCACTGTTAGCAGCTTTAGTGCATCTTTTGGTTCTGGTTATCTTCACACTTCCTGTGCAGTTCATACACCAATGTGTAGACATTTTTTTTAGCTTAGATTAATAGAAGGTGGATTGCAATGCAATTGAAGTATGATTTGTGTCCAGCAGCAAATGCCTGTTCAATATTCACTCTTCCGTTTCCTCTGAGTCTCCAGAGGGACATATCAGGCTCTTCAGCGACAAGTGAGTTATGGTGAAGATGTGGAGCTGATTCCCTGAAACTGTCTTTTGCCTGACAGCAGTGATAGTGACACAAAACAAAGAGCTAAAAATGTAAACCACGTTTAAAATGACAAAATAAAAGTGAAAATCAGATGGGAACCTAAATGGGCAATGAGCAAATTATCTGTGAATATGAGCAGCACATTTTCCATAAGAATTTAATCTATTATTTTCAAACTGTTCTCTTAGAAACACTATACCTAAAATCCTGCTAAACTAAAGAGGTATTCAAAGCAATAAACACCAGTCTTCCATAAAATTACCACAACTAATAGCAAAGTGAGGAATTCTGCTCATTCTTTTGCAACATAATGTTCAGTTGGGAAGATATGCATGAGTGTTACTGAGACCGTCCACTTAGCAACTTGTGGATTGGAAACGTCAAACAAGGCAACATTATTCATTTAAAAGAGCAGTTACTATCACCAGGGGAGCTGAAGGTCTATCAAAACCACTTTCCAAACAACTCAACAACTAAAAATCTTAAATGATTACTCTTCAAGTGATATCAATCTCCTATAGACTGTTCACATTTTTTTTTTAAAGTAACCAAATAAACAAATCGTACAACTAACAGGGCCCAAGTCAAGTCAAGCTTTTTCAGGTATAAAAGTCCTTCAGGTCCACAGTTCCACAACAAAAAATACACAGATATCCGGTATCCATCCAAAATACACAGATAACCGGTATCCATTACCGGGGCAAAAACTTTCAAGTATGTATCACAGTATAAGTCTATCGCAGCTTTACACACATGTTATTGTAGAATATAGGATAATATGATATACTGTACACATCCTCATATGTACTGTGTTTTATCTATCTTTGAAAGCCTCACAACTGTGTGCTCCAAGTAATAAAGCTTTTTCCTTGTCCCAAATAGACATAAAGCTGATAGAATAGACAGTCTTCTTCAGTACTTCAAAGTATTGCCATATCATAATAAAGACTACAGACAAAAAGTGGATATGGTTTCCATGTTCAACAGCTTCATTCCAAAAAAACGTTTACAATATAAACACAACTGCTCATCTCTTGGTATAATAGAACACCTGCCTCTTTCAATGGTTAGATTACATGTTGACTATCTCAATAGTAGGACCTGTTGAAGGACATTCAGCAAATACAGGGCCCAAATGTTATATTGCAAATACCAAAGGACACAGCACTTTGAGATTTTCATTAATGAAAAGTGCGTTATAAATTGAATTCATTATTATTATTATATGTTTTGTTCTTAAAAATGATAGCATTTTATTGTTCATGTTAATCACCTGTTTGTGAGTCCATATGTTTGTCTGTCTGTTAGCACATTTCATGAACCACTGGATAGTTGTTTTTTTAAACACCTAGAAAGTAAACAGAGGTTTGTCTACAATTTGCCACACAGTAGGGGAGGTTACATAGGCCACTACTGGTAGTTTTGTTTTTCCAGACAGAGTACATGCATTTTAATAATTCTCAGTTGGGTCATCTGGACAATTTCTTTTCATAGAAATGTTTCGCCCTCCATCCGGAGGGCCTCATCAGTCAGAGGAGTTCCAGTAAACTGTTTCCCCACCAAGCAGTAAACACCTTAAGTGGACCAACCAGTTTGCTGGAGCCAAGATGGTTTCTGGGGGCCGTCCTGTCTGTGGGAGGAAACTGGAGAAAACCCGTGCATGCATGGAGGAAACATGCAAACTCCACCCAGTAAGGCCCCCGGCCAGGGTATGAGCCAGGGCGACCTGCTCGCTGAGAGGCAGCAGCTCTACAAACTGTGCCACTGTGCTGCCCATCACCTTGTTTTCATTGTAGCGTGAAAATGTGCTCCAATGACTATGACCTCTGACCTTTAGGTGGTCTACTCCCCGTGAACTGTTTTATTTAAAGTTGCTCTAAACTTGAATAATGTCTGATATTTTCACACATTCACTGTCCTTGAACTCGGTCAGCTACGATCTGACTAATGTTTACTCTTTTCTTTTATGCTTTTAATAAAAAACAAAAAACAGCCAGTGGCTGACTCTGAGTCCAAGGACAGTGAATTTGTGAAAACATCAGATATTTTTCAAGTTTAGAGCAACTTTTAAAGAAAACAGTTCATGGAGATTCTGGTAGACAACCTAAAGTGCAGCTGTCGGGTGGTGGTGGTGGTGGGGTGCATCTTCATGCTACATTATCTTAAAATATCTCTAAACTACAGACTTTTTTTTAACCTCTATTACTTGCAAAGTGGAAGAGGAAATGACATCACCAAGCATAACATTGGTATTGGTTTTAAAGTATCTGGGTGTTTTTATGAGTAAAAGAAAGTAATAGTACAACTTTTCACAGTTCTAAAACTTTTGTAAACACTAAAATGTCGCCAACGCAGTCAATTTAACAAATATTGAACTAAAATTCTGTGTGGTAGTAGTTGGAGTCATTTTCAACACATTTAAAATGGGGTTTTCTTCATGAATCCCTAATCAGAATATCACTGTTTAAAAAAGTAACTGTAATGCCACTGTTGATATGTGCTGCTGACTATCCATGCTGCTGATCTCATGCTGCTCATTTATTTCCTGCTGCTGTTGCATTAATTTGTCCTCATCTGCTCACACTGACTCATGTTCGTGCTGCTGTAATTTGGCGTATTGTTTTCGTACTCCTACTTAGTATATTCTTAGTTTAGCATAGTTCTTAGTTCATATCTTAGATCTTATTACAGTTTTTCTTTACAATTTATACTTTTGCTGGATGTAACTGGGACCCTGTGTACACAATTTCATTCTACCTCATGGAGGAGTGAACGACAAAGAAACCGTGACCTTGAAATGCCAAAACATCTTTCTAGATCTGCCAATACTGTGTGAGATTGTGGATATTATCATCTACATCTACCAAATATCTAAGCTGTACATTTTTCATCCTAATATGGTCTAAAATGCTGGTGGCAGGTGATTTGCTTTTCTTCAAGAAATGTTAGGCCTTCATTTTTATTTATTTTTTATAGAAAATATATTTATTTAAAAAAAAAGTTTTTGCACATTTCTTGACATAATTCACATTTAGTGCCACATTTCATGCCAGTAAAAATGTTCAAATAATGACTACTTTCTGAAGGTTTCATTAACATTTATCCAGTGGTTCATGATGTATTTAGGTGATGCTACAGACAAATAGACCAACACAAAAAATAAACAAACATTTTTTTTGTTGGTCTTTTCCTTCTGTGGCAGGCAATGATATTGAACAGGTGGTCAAGTTTTGTCACTAACTAACCTGTCATGATCCATAAAGCATTATTCATTTTATCTTGCTTTGTTTTTTTGTTCTGCTTCTCTGTCACACCTGATCCACCTAATTCCACTTTAATTGACTCCCTCGCACCTATTGAGTCATTATCTCTCATGTTTTGGCATTTTCTTTGTCTTTCAACAGATTCTTGTCTTGTTAATTGGTTAGACCTGGTAGCACATGTTTCTGGCTCAATGTTTTTTTTTTATTTTTTTTTAAAGAAATTAAAATTTAGAACTCTGCACAAGTCTCCGTCCTCTCAATTTCCGTCAATACAGTTTTGAGTGTGTCTCGTGTCGGTCCCAATCCCGGGCAAATGGTGAGAGAGCGACAACATACCAGACCGGTCAAGGCCCGGATTAACAAAGGCCACCATTGGTGCTGTTGAAAACAGGGTGACAGAGAGGACATGGAGGAAGTTGGAGTGAAGACAGTGGATCTAGAGGAGAGATTGAGATGGAGGAGGAGGATGACTCGCTGTTGCGACCCCTGAAGAGGGAAAAGCCAAAAGAAGGAGAACTATTTGGATGAATTTTATCTCAGCATTTGTATAGCACTGTGATACATTCCCTAAAGCAGGGCTATTAATCCAAATTGCTCAGAGGGGCCACAATTACTGAAAACAAACAGCTCATGGGCATGGCACCCATTAATTAAAGTCATTATGTAAACAAACCAAGTTTTACAATGATTTTTTTTACCTTTTATTTTTTTTATTTTGCTGCATTGAATCATAAATACAATAAACAGAACCCAAAAGTGTAATTCAAAGAAGTTACATTTCAACATTTATTTCCTTGCAATAGATATTCTATTATGAAATATTAAAAGCAAAAATTACACTGTGCCTTCTATTTAATGTTATTCTGCTATCTCTGAGCTGCCAAATCTTTACGCTTTTGAAAATAAAATAAATTTGACTGTTTTTGATGTTCCCGGAAGGACCAACATTCTGCTGTTCCAGGTAGGTCCATTAAGAACCAGTTCTCATATGCAGTGAAATTATGTCTGCTCTAAAAACGTTGAAAGTTGAGATGGTCACATAACAGGATTGTCTCTCTGACAGAAATATTTGTCATATCATATTTTTTAAAGATCTTTCTCAGATTTGCTCAGATTTTTTTTAATCTTTTCTTTTTATTAAAGGGGACCACATATTCAAAATTCACTTTTTAATGTTTTTTTTTTACTCAACTTTGGGTATTTACTTCATAAAAAAAACAGTCCTAAGGCCAAAAAAATGCACCCAGTGGTTTATTTACTCAAGTATATTTATTTTACTGTGATAAGATAGGTTTCGTTTTCAAATCATCGCGCTTGTGATGTCACAAGCGCCAGGACAACCCACCTCGAACCTGAGTCCAGCCCCTCACCTAGCAACCCCTGGTTAGGCTCAACCCACTTCATTATAAAAGAGTTGACGGTTGTTTTTCCTGATTTCATGTCAGCACAATGGCTAAAAATGTCACAGAGTCTAGCCAGCTAACTCTCTGACCCTCCTGGCCCAGATAATGGAGCGCGCACTAAGCAGATTTAAAATTGATAGTTTTCAGATGGGAGGCTTGAATGAACAGCGATGCAGCATGTGGTGTGTGTGTGTGTGTTGGTTTATGTGTCATTAGCAGGACAGACTACGTACTACTAAACCTCATTGACAAACTCGTGTGTGTGTGTGTGCCGGGCCCTGCGCGTGGCTGAGCGAGGGACACAGATAACAAGACAGCCCCGTTGTGAGTGTGTGTGTGTGTATGTGTGTGTGTGTGTGTGTGTGTGTGTGTGTCCGCTCCGCTACCTCCAGCTCGCGCACACAGGGAGAGGGAGGGAGACGTCAGGGAGGGAGTTGGACATTTATTACAGAGGAAAAATTAAAAATGACACGACAACTTGTACACGTCTGATCTGTCCCACAATACGTCGCGGTCTAGTTACAGCTCAGCTCAGGGCTCTGTGTGGCAGTAACGTGAGTTCAGACATCCTCGTCTGCCTTTGGAGGGCGGAGTTAATGTAAGCAGATCTTTGAAGGGCGTGCCACGAGATCTCATTATCATAAACCGGTCGTTCAAAACAAAAGTTAAAAATGGCAGAACTAAAAAGGGTATAATTGATTATCTAAAAATTATTTTGTGTATTAAATTGAATGAACATTGTCAGGATAGCCCACAGAAATACCATAAAAATTTTAAAAACCTATCTGTGGTCCCCTTTAATGAACTCGTTGGCAGGCTGGACTTTCGTCACCCGCAGGACAGAAGTGACCCAAGGACCGCCAGTTCAATATCCCTGCCCTAAAATATCATACAAAGTATAACATAACCTGCACAGTGGCAGATCTGCGACTATTCATCCCAATTCCAGGGGATTCAAACCTGTGATCATCCACAGAGCTTAAAGCTAACTTAGACCTATGACTCATTCGATGTTAACTATGAAGAGTCAAAACCCAATTGTGCTTTTAGGTAGTACGTAAGGTGCAGCTTACAACATTTACATATTTTTATTGTATTAATCAATAAACAACTCAAACAGTAGATATAATTTTTGGTTGGGTGGTTGTGGCTGAGTTGTTAGAACAGTCATCCTCCAATGCAAGTGTTGGGGGTTCAAATCCACCAGCATTTACGTGTTGAAGTGTCCCTGGGCAAGACAATGAGCCCCTCATTGCCTCCGATATGTGTCCCATTGGTGTATGAATGTGATAAAGCACTGATTAACGTCTTTAGAATGATTTGTTCAATTAGCTTTGTAGAGATCTACAGAGTGCTGTATGAATGGGTGAGGGCATAGATTGTAGTGTAAAGACCTTTGAGTGTCTTGATAATATAGAAAGGTGCTATACAAGTACCTGTATACTCCATTTACCATTCTTCTTTGGTTTAGAGATAATTTAACTATTGCAACAACAGCCTTAGTATCTCTGGGTAGGCCTGAACATAAGATCTTGTACCTTGATTGCTGGAATCAGTCCATGTCTTTAAACCAGACTAAATGTCTAATACATAGTTCCCATGTGACGTCACATCTGTGGAATTTCCGGGTAGACCCTCATGCGTGTAGGCGGCCGGAGCAGCAGGACAGTCTACTACTGGATGTGTATTTTTCACGTTGTTTTTTTTTTGTTAATTTCTAATTAATTGCAATGGTTACTTTGTGTTGGGTCAGTGGGTGTTCCAGTCGGGTAGACGTTTGGGCAACACGCAGGTTTCACTTAATCCCAAAAAAAGTAAACGTGAAGGATTTATCTCATCTGAGAAGTTCACAGCAGCCCCATCTCTCTCTGACTGCTCGGATCTGCTCTGGAAGACGTCGTGCTTTTGGCCGGTAAACAAAATATTCTACATAAATCATTTTGTGAAACAATGTCAGAACAATGTTAGAGTACAACTGTCCGTGTGTTAGAGCTGTGTTTTTTTCTTTCATTATTTAGCAACACAGTCTTGCTGTGTGTAGCTTAGCATGTCGCTAACGCGACAATGGCCTCTTCATGCCTGGACCATGGTATCTTCCCAGTGGGGGAAGGAAGATGGGAGCCAAGTTGTGCGGGCGACGCGTCGGTCCCATGGGACGTGCCCCCGCGGCCGCGACGGATCCACGCCATCCGACCTACCTGAGCTCGCCGCGAGCCTCCGTGCGACGGACCCTCCGCTCCGGATGCTAACGCGACATGCTAACTTCCAACACGGTAACACTCAAAGTGCTGGTCCTGGTCCGTGTTGAGCCTGGACTTTTTTTGGCTGTGTGTTATTTTAGTTAAACCTTTATTTAGCTGGTTAGATATGATTGAGACAGTTTACACATCTTTTTTGGATTTAAAGCTGTGAAGCTCCTCGGTGTGCACTCCTCGTAGTAATTAAATAATTAATGATATCAGAGTAACTTCTTGGTGACAAGTTGTCCGCTTCGTCTGCCATGATTTCTTTCTCCAACTCATTCAACTCCGACCACTGCCATTTTGCTCTTGTGCCTTGGTGAAGCTAGTAATGTATTTAGCTGTGGTAGCTCGAGTCTGTTTGTCCGCCATTTCTGCCTTTACGGGTGGTGAAAAACCCGGTATTGCGCAATACTCGTCATGTGTGTGGGAACTATGTATTGGGTGGTGGTGTTGACTGATAATCTAAACCAGGGGTGTCAAAGTCAAATACACCAAGGGCCAAAAAAAAAACAAATTTGCTTCAAGCCAAGGGCCGGACTGGTTCAATATTTATCATAAGGGGGTGATATTATATTTTTTTCTTCTTTCTGCACTCTTTTCATTCAATGTTTTCTTTTTGATTAATTTGTTTTAATTTGTCTCTTTTAAATGAATGAATAAATTAATTAAATAAAATATTAAATAACTTTACATCTGCTGAGTTCTTGGCATAAATCAACACAGACATGTTCCTGCTTTTAGCTTTTTACATTGTTTTATAATGTAGCTGTATATAACAAATATGTTATGAATAAATAATAATAAAAAAACTCCACTAGATAATTACTAGAATAAATATTTCA
>JBBPBX010055746.1:0-21626 GCA_038048925.1 Garcialebias charrua
GTCTGTTCAGCATGTTTATAATTCAACAAGGACAATTTAAGTTTAAAGGCATTAGTATGGAAGCTAAGCTAAAAAGGGGAGATGTTGTGTGAGCAGACACTAGGAACCAATGTGTTGGTGCTGGGGCACTAGGGGACACATTAGGTGATGCACCGTTGGCTGTAGAGTGACGCTCGTGAGTTGTACATGGTTCGTGTTCAAGAGTTAATAAAGCCTGACTCCAAGTGCTGCCCGTCTGGATGTGTCCACACTGAGGAGTAGACATAACATTACAATAACGAACAGCTGGAAGACCAATTAACACTAATTAGGTCAATTGACAACATGATTGGGTATAAAAAGAGCTTCTCAGAGTGTCAGTGTCTCTCAGAAGCCAAGATGGTAAGAGGATTGCCAATTCCACCATTGTTACGCAGAAAGATAGTGCAACAATACCAGAATGGTGTTACCCAGTGTAAAATAGTGTAGGGGTACAGGTACTTTCTGCAGTACAGAACCGTACAGTCCACTAGATGTAAGAATGTATACAGAGTTACCTGTTACCAACTTACTTAATTATATCACGGGTTCTCTTCTTTTTCGGATTAAACAATAAATTTGCGATCAGATAGGATGTAAATGACATGAAACGTTATTATATTTGACCCATATAGGAAATGCGGTCATTTATTTAAACTGATCATTACTGTAATAATAACATCATACATGTACACTGATTGATTGATCAGACTCCTATAATTTAAACGTCAGCAGATTTAAATTGTGGACAACAGAAAGAAGTAATGAGATGATAAATTTATATCTGAAGGCAATTTTTCTTACGTTACTGGCAAGATGGATAAGGAGTAAGGAAGGAGAAAAGAGAGGGGCAAATTATCCTGAAATGAGTTTAACCAGAAACATGGCACACTCTCGGGCGACATCCGCTAGACCAGGGGTCTGCAACCTGCGACTCTGGAGCCACATGCGGCTCTTTGGTCCCTCTGTTGTGGCTCTTTCAAGTTTGACCAAAACTAACACAAAACTGAATTATATTAGTTGTCATACAAACAACAAAAAAGGACGTTCAATACAGGATCAACTGGACTTTATTTGTTGCAGAAAACGTTTCTCACAGCTTCCATTCAGAAATGAAAAAGACTTCTGGACAGAAGTCGAAACGTTTTCTGCAACAAATAAAGTCCAGTTGATCCTGTATTGAACGCCTTTTTTTGATTTCATCATGTCCTGGACGACTGAGAATCTTCACCAGAACAAAAAAGGACTACTGGCAGTTTTAGCGGTTTTCCTGTCATTTCTTTTGCAAATTTGTGAATACTGGAACACGTACAAGGAGTAAAACATACCTTTATGCTTTATTTCTATGCTTAATTATTTTTTTCGCAATAAAAAAAATTACCTAGGTCTGCATAGTTCATAGTTTTTATTAATTAAAAAAACTATTAAAAAGAATCTGAAGTTTTAATTTATTTTAAATTGTAAAAATTTAAATGATTAGTTATTTGATCTTTATGTCACACCTAGAGGCCACAAAAGCCCCTTCCAAAAAACCTAAAGTGGCCCATGGGCCACCAGTTGATAACTACAGTTGTAGCATGTTGTTGCGGCTCTGAACCCTTTTAATTTAGTGAACAAAGGCATAAAATGGCTCTTTTGATTGTAAAGGTTGCAGACCCCTGTGCTAGACCCAGGTCCGCTCGTAAACAATCACAACTTTTTACCTTGCAAAGACGTCGGTCCCGGCTCCAGTAAGAGATGGAAGCAGCCTTTAGACATAAAGGTTCTTCCAAGTTACGTCCGAGCTGGACTTCAGCGTGTTTACCGTTCAGCGTCTCGCTGAGGTTCGCGTCAATCCGACCAAAGTAGTGGTCAGTTCCGGTTGATTTTCAGAATAAAATATTCTTCCATCCATCCATCTTCTTCCGCTTATCCGGGGTCGGGTCGCGGGGGTAGCAGCCTAAGTAGGGAGGCCCAGACTTCCCTCTCCCCAGCCACTTGGAGCAGCTCCTCTGGGGGAATCCCAAGGCGTTCCCAGGCCAGCCGAGAAACATAGTCCCTCCAGCGCGTCCTGGGTCTTCCTCTGGGTCTCCTCCCGGTGGGACATGCCCGGAACACCTCACCAGGGAGGCGTCCAGGAGGCATCCTAACCAGATGCCCGAGCCACCTCAACTGGCTCCTCTCGATGTGGAGAAGCAGCGGCTCTACTCCGAGTCCCTCCCGGATGACTGAGCTTCTCACCCTATCTCTAAGGGAGAGTCCAGCCACCCTGCGGAGAAAACTCATTTCAGCCGCTTGTATCCGAGATCTTGTTCTTTCGGTCATAACCCAAAGCTCATGACCATAGATGAGGGTGGGAACGTAGATCGATCGGTAAATTGAGAGCTTTGCCTTTTGACTCAGCTCTCTCTTCACCACGACAGACCGGTACAGCGCCCGCTTCACTGCGGACGCTGCACCTATCCGCCTATCGATCTCACGCTCCAGTTTTCCCTCATTCGTGAACAAGATCCCGAGATACTTAAACTCCTCCACTTGGGGCAGGACCTCCTCCCCGACCCGGAGAGGGCATGCTACCCTTTTCCGGCTCAAGACCATGGCCTCGGATTTGGAGGAACTGATCCTCATCCCGGCCGCATCACACTCGGCTGCAAACCGCTCCAGTGAAAGTTGTAAATCACGAACTGATGAAGCCAGTAGGACCACATCATCTGCAAAAAACAGAGAAGCGATTCTAAGGTCACCAAAACGGATCCTCTCAACACCTTGGCTGCGCCTAGAAATTCTGTCCATAAAAGTTATGAACAGAATCGGTGACAAAGGGCAACCTTGGCGGAGTCCAACTCTCACCGGAAACGAGCCTGACTTACTGCCGGCAATGCGGACCAAGCTCTGACACCGGTCGTACAGGGACCTAACAGCCCTTATCAAAGGGCCTGGTACCCCATACTCCCGGAGTACCCCCCACAGAACCCCCCGAGGGACGCGGTCGAATGCCTTCTCCAAGTCCACAAAGCACATGTAAACTGGTTGGGCAAACTCCCACGCACCCTCCAGGACCCTGTTGAGGGTGTAGAGCTGGTCCAGTGTTCCACGACCAGCACGAAAACCACACTGCTCCTCCTGAATCCGAGGTTCGACTATCCGACGGACCCTCCTCTCCAGAACCCCTGAATAGACCTTACCAGAATATAAATATTAAATTAAATTAAAATATTCTTCAAGAGGAAAATTCATTCAAAGTTTGGAGCTTTGAGCTCGGTTCAGATTGTAACAGTAGCAGACTGTCAACCCTATGAACAAGTATTTGGCTCATGACTCTGTTCATCCAGCTCAGGAGAAATTTTCTCTTCATCTCACTCTCCAGCAGAACTGAAAGTTCACGGAAGTTACAGCTTTTATAGAAAGGTTGACCGCAGTGACTTGCTTCTTCCCGATTGGTCAGCAACCAAGAAGTTAAGAGTGGTTTACCCGAGGTCAGAGAGGTTATTAGGAGTCAGTGGAAGGTTAGTGACAGAGAAAGTGTTTAGAAGGGAGGATAATACAGACACCCGGTTTAAGATTAAAACTGATTACGGTCTTAAACATTTCTAAACAAATACTGAAAGTTCAATTGGACATACCCTTGACTTGGACAGAGTCTTTGATTATCAAAATATTGAACAATAACAACGGTCATACAAATAACACATGGTTATGCTTTGATTATACAACATGCTTTGGTTATATATAACCAGCCACTAGGGACTTGTGCCGCGGTCCTAAGCTCGGGTAAATGGTGAGGGTTGTGTCAGGAATGGCATCCGATGTGAAACACTTGCCAAAACCATAATGCGAGTTCATCAAAGTGAATCCATACCGGATGGTCGAGGCCCGGGTTAACAACGTCCGCCACCGGTGCTGTTGACAAACAGGGTGCCGGCGGAAATTGTACTACTGTTAGTCGAAGACCCCGAGGAGGGAAACGTGTCAGGAGACAGAGGGAGAGGAGGAAAGTGAAGAATGTAGGACTGAGGGTTGCAACTCTAAATGTGGGGACAATGACAGGCAAAGGTAGAGAGCTGGCTGACATGATGCAGAGAAGAAAGGTAGATGTTTTATGTGTCCAAGAGACCAAGTGGAAGGGCAGCAAGGCTCGCAGTATTGGAGCAGGGTTCAAACTGTTTTACCATGGTGTGGATAGAAAGAGAAATGGAGTAGGGGTGGTCCTGAAGGAGGAGTTGGCAAAGAATGTAGTAGAGGTGAAGAGAGTGTCAGATAGGGTGATGTGTCTGAAGGTAGAAGTAGAAGGTCTGATGCTAAACATAGTAAGTGGTTATGCTCCACAGGTTGGATGTGATGGGGAGGAGAAAGATACATTTTGGAAAGATTTGGATGAAGTGATAGAGAGTATTCCCAGGGAGGAAAGAGTGGTGATTGGAGCAGACCTGAATGGACATGTTGGTGAAGGAAACAGAGGGGATGAGGAAGTGATGGGTAGGTTTGGTGTCAAGGAAAGAAACCAGGAAGGACAGATGGTGGTGGATTTTGCCAAGAGAATGGAAATGGCTATAGTCAATACCTATTTCCAAAAGAGGGAGGAACATAGAGTGACCTATAAGAGTGGAGGAAGGAGTACACAGGTCGACTACATTCTGTGTAGAAGAGGAAACCTGAGGGAGATTGGAGACTGTAAGGTTGTGGCAGGGGAGAGCGTGGCCAGACAGCATCGGATGGTTGTGTGTAGAATGACTGTTGTTGCGAAGAAGAGAAAAAGAGTAAAATCAGAGAAGAAGACCAAATGGTGGAAGCTAAAGAAGGAAGAATGTTGTGAGAAATTCAGAGACGAGCTGTTAAAGGCTCTGGGTGGTAAGAAAGAGCTTCCAAGTGACTGGGCTACTACAGCAACAGTAATTAGAGAGACAGGTAGGAAGGTACTTGGTGTGTCATCTGGACAGAGAATAGATGATAAGGAAACCTGGTGGTGGAATAGTGAAGTGCAGGACGCCATCCAAAGAAAGAGATTAGCCAAGAAGAAATATGACAGTGAGAGGACTGAAGAGAGGAGACAGGAATATAAGGAGATGGGACATAGAGCAAAGAGGGAAGTAGCTAAGGCAAAGCAGAGGGCGTACAATGAGTTGTATGGGAGACTGGACACTAAAGAGGGCGAGAAGGACTTGTACCGATTGGCAAGACAGAGGGATCAGGCTGGAAAGGATGTGCAGCAGGTTAGGCTTATTAAAGATGGGAATGGGAATGTTCTAACAAGTGAGGAGAGTGTGATGGGAAGATGGAAGGATTACTTTGAGGAGCTAATGAATGAAGAGAATGAAAGAGAAAGAAGAGTGGAGGTCATAGAAACTGTGGACCAGGAAGTGGGAAAGATTAGTGAGGGTGAAGTCGGAAAGCTCTGAAAAGAATGAAGAAGGGGAAGGCAGTAGGACCTGATGACATACCAGTGGAGGTTTGGAAATGTCTTGGCGAGATGGCAGTGAGGTTTTTGACTCAAATATTTAATGGAATATTTGAGGGTGAGAAAATGCCTAAAGAATGGAGAAGAAGTGTGCTGGTTCCCATTTTTAAGAACAAGGGTGATGTACAGAGTTGTAGCAACTACAGGGGAATTAAGTTGATGAGTCACACGATGAAGATCTGGGAGAGAGTTGTGGAAGGAAGGCTTAGACAAGAGGTGACTATCTGTGAGCAGCAGTATGGTTTCATGCCAAGAAAGAGCACCACAGATGCCATCTTTGCTTTGAGGATGTTGATAGAGAAGTACAGAGAGGGTCAGAAAGAACTCCATTGTGTGTTTGTGGATTTAGAAAAAGCATATGACAGGGTGCCAAGAGAGGAGGTGTGGTATTGCATGAGGAAATCTGGAGTGGCAGAAAAGTATGTTAGACTGGTACAGGACATGTATGAAGACAGCAGGACAGTGGTGAGATGTGCTGTAGGAGTGACAGATAGCTTCAAGGTGGAGGTGGGATTGCATCAAGGATCGGCTCTGAGCCCCTTCTTGTTTGCTCTGGTGATGGACCGACTAACAGATGAGGTCAGGCAGGAATCCCCATGGACTATGATGTTTGCAGATGACATTGTGATATGTGGTGAGAACAGGGAACAGGTGGAAGAGAACTTGGAGAGGTGGAGGTATTCACTTGAAAGAAGAGGAATGAAAGTCAGCCGTAGTAAGACAGAGTACATGTGTGTGAATGAGAGGGAGGCCAGTGGAACAGTGAGGCTACAAGGAGCAGAGGTCACAAAGGTGCAGGACTTCAAGTACTTGGGGTCCACTGTCCAGGAAAATGGGAAATGTGGTAAAGAGGTGAAAAAGAGAGTCCAGGCAGGATGGATGGATGGAGAAAAGTTTCAGGAGTGATTTGTGACAAAAAGGTGTCAGTAAAGGTCAAAGGAAAAGTTTACAACACAGCAACTCAGACTGAGGAAGTCTTTCGGACGAAAGACGAAACGTTTCTACATTTTTTTTGCTTTGTTTTGTTTTATTTTTTGAATGTCCAGAGGACCAGACTTAGCTTTTTTAGATTTACAAGACAGTGTTGAGACCAACTACCGTATGTTGTATGGTCTGGAGACAGTGTCATTGACAAAAAGACAGGAGAAAGAACTGGAAGTAGCAGAAATGAAGATGCTAAGGTTCTCCTTAGGAGTGACAAGGATGGATAAGATCAGGAATGAGATCATTAGAGGTACAGCACATGTTGAACAACTGGGAGATAAAGTTAGGGAGGCCAGACTGAGATGGTTTGGACATGTCCAGAGGAGGGACAGTGGGTATATTGGAAGAAGGATGTTAGAAATGCAGCTGCCAGGAAAAAGACACAGAGGAAGGCCAAAGAGGAGATATATGGATGCAGTTAGAGAGGACATGAAGATAGTTGGAGTGAGGACAGAGGATGCAGAGGACAGAGTGAGGTGGAGGAGGATGACTCGCTGTGGCGACCCCTGAAAAGGGAAAAGCCAAAATAAGAAGATGCTTTGATTATACTGTACCGGTACATGTATTTGAGTTAGAACCAAATAAAAGTATCTTGGTGATTTGTCTTTGATTCAAATTAATGGAATGAACAGTGTCAACTGTCTTCTTCTTGAAGGTTTTCAAGAAAATATGTCAGAAAGGTTCAGTGAAACAAGGTGTACCACTGAGAGTTTCCAGAGGCCAAGGTGTTACACTACAATAGCAAAGACTTTTAAGTTATCATCATCAACCGTGCATAACATCATCAAAAGATTCAGAGAATCTGGAACAATCGCTGTGCATAAGGGTCAAGGCCGTAAAACTCTACTGCAGGGGTCACCAACCTTTTTGAAACTGAGAGCTACTTCGTGGGTATGGAGTCATACAAAGGGGACCAGTATGATAAACAACTTCGGAAATAAAGCGTAAATTGAAAAAAAATAAACATATATTTAAGAACATGTTTTTAAGATAGACATTTTAAAATATATATAAATACAAAAAAGAATAACAACTGAATAAAATGAAAATTTAAATGCAGCTTAGTAGTGAGTTGTGCTATTTTTAGAACAGGTCCGGGGGCACCAAAAATGGTCCTTGCGGCACCCGGGTGCCCGCGGGCACCACGTTGGTGACCCCTGCTCTACTGGATGCTCGTGATCTCCAGGCCCTTAAACGTCATTGCACCTCAAACAGGAATGCCACTGTCAAGGAAATAACAGAATGGGCTCAGGAATACTTCCAGAAAGCATTGTCAGTAAACACAATCCACCGTGCCATCCGCCATTGCCAGCTGAAACTCTACAGTGCAAAGAGGAAGCCATTTCTAACAAGCCATCTGGGCAGCACGGTGGCACAACTGGTAGAGCTGCTGCCTCTCAGCGAGAAGGTTGCCGGTTCAAATCCCGGTCCGGGGCCTTTCTGGGTGGAGTTTGCATGTTCTCCCCGTGCATGCGTGGGTTTCCTCCGGGTACTCCGGTTTCCTCCCACAGACCAAAAAACATGCTTGTTAGGCTGATTGGTGACTCTAAATTGACCCTAGGTGTGAGTGTGAGAGTGGATGGTTGTTTGGTGTGAGTGAGACAGGTCCCTCTTGTAAATGAGTCCCCGTGACTCAACGAGGCTAGCCTGTATAAATAAAGGTTGAATGAATAAAAAAGCTCCACAAGCTCAGACGTTTGCACTGGGCCAGGGGTCATTTAAAATGGAGTGTGGCAAAATGGAATACTGTTCTGTGGTCAGATGAGTCACAATTTGAAGTTCTTTATGGAACACTGGGACGCCATGTCATCCGGACCAGAGAGGACAAGGATAGCCCAAGTTGTTATCAACGCTCCGTTCAGAAACCTGCATCACTGATGGTATGGGGAATTGGGGTTGCATGAGTGCTTGTGGCATGGGCAGCTTGCATGTCTGGAAAGGCACTGTCATGAACGGCTGCTTCTGTGAAGAACGGGCGGTGGACTCACGAGGTAGCTTGGCGAACTCAGCTTTATTGAACAGCTAATAGCAGGACATGTTAACGTCTCGTGTCACGCTCAGTTCACAACTAAAACACACACACTGCGCATGCTCAGTCTATACTGGCTACGGCAACCCAACTGGGACATATCACCACATCTCCCCCTTTTAACAGGAAACACACATGTTTCTTAACTATTCTAAACTACCCTGTATATAACATCCGAACACTAGGACGTTGGGGTAGACTGCCCTCGGTCCACAGCAACATAGCCTGTATATAACATCCGAACACTAGGACGTTGGGGTAGACTGCCCTCGGTCCACAGCAACGTAGGGATTATTCTGCCCTCGATAGTTGCTGTTCCTATTAATTCGGTGAACAACTAAATATTTTCCCAGTTACTATTTACCTACACCTCAGAACTCTATGTTTCACCCTTATACCTACAAACTACACAGGTCTATGTTTCACACTTATACATACAAACTACACAGGTCTATGTTTCACACTTATACATACAAACTACACAGGTCAACTTCACTTTATCCTTTTTTTTTTTTGTCATTAAGTGTCTCGGTACCTTAGAGGGATTCTGATTACCCTTCCCCTGGAAGTCACCTGTGAACCTTGTGGAGTTGAGCGCTCCACCTCTGGACCCATGTGTCTCTGGTCAGGAGTTCTGGTCGCAGAATCAGCACCGTCTTCAGGTGGAAAGCTACTGTTCAGTGTCACTGGAGAATCAGGTGGTTGTAGCTGATCTGGTTGATCTGTGGGAAGTGGGACAGCTTGCAGATGTCTCCGGTTCCGTCTTAATACAGCTCCATTCTCCGTTTCCACCATATACGACCTTGGCTCATGGCATTTGCCGATGACCTTTGCTGGGGTTTTCCAACTCTTTTCACCATCCAGTTTTATCCTGACGTCCTGTCCCGGTTGTAGTGCAGGAAGTGGTTGTGCAGAATGATGGCGATCGTGGAAGAACCTGTAGGTTTCCTTTGTCTGTCTGTCCTTTTGTTGAATCACATGTCTGTCCACTGGAGCAGCTTTCAACTTGCTCTCCAGCACTGGAAGTGTGGTTCTGATTTCTCTTCCCGTCATCAGTAGTGCAGGGCTCACACCTGTAGCAGCACTAGGTGTTGCTCTGTAGCACATCAGGGCCAGATGGGGGTCAGGCTGCTTCAAAATGTTCTTTGCAGTCTGAACCGCTCGTTCGGCAGCACCGTTCGCCTGAGGGTAGTGGGGGCTGGAAGTTGCGTGCACAAATCCATACTCTCTGGAAAAGTCCTGGAAGTCACTGGATGTAAATTGAGTTGCATTATCACTCACCAGTTCCAGTGGAATTCCCCACCTCACGAACATGCTCTTGAGTCGACTAATGACTTCACGACTCGATGTGGAAGACAAACGAACTATTTCAATGTCTCTGGAATAATAGTCCGTTACAATGAGATAATTCTTACTCTCATGCTCGCACAGATCTGCTGCTATGCGCTGCCAGGGCCCCCCTGGTAGAGTAGAAGTCAGGAGAGGTTCGTGCCTCTGTGTTGGTTTGTGTTCAATGCAGAATTTACATGTTGACACAGTCTGTTTAATCTCAGCACTGATGCCCGGCCACCACACTGCCATCCTGGCGCGTGCTCGGCACCGTGTTAGTCCTTGATGTCCTTTGTGTATCTCTGACAGCACCTCAGCTCTCTGCGCAGAAGGAATGACCAGCCGGTCCTCGAATAACACCAAACCATCAGCTTCTGAGAGATGTGCTCGTGCTGAATGGTAACGATGAAGAGATGAGTTCATCGCTGTTCTTGGCGGCCATCCGTTCCTGATGAACTTTATAATCTGCTGCAGTTCGTGATCGTGCTGAGTTGCCTCACGGATCCTTGAGAGTCTTTGGGATGAGACTGGTGCATTCACCATAACTGATTCAACATGTGCCTGTACAATGTGATCTGTAGTCTCATCACTCACATGTCTCTGTGGCCTCCTGGATAGGGTGTCGGCTACTACCAACTGTTTGCCTGGAACGTGCTCTGCTTCCACGTTGAATCTTAAAAGCCGCATCAGGAGTCTCTGGCACCTTGGAGGGGCTTTGTCCAGGTCATAAGTGTTTATGAGTGGTACAAGTGGTTTGTGGTCTGTTTGCAGAACGAAACTGTCCATTCCTTGAACGTAGCGTGCAAATCGCTCACACGCCCACACACCTGCTAAACACTCCTTTTCGATTTGAGAGTATCTTCTCTCAGCATCAGACAGCGTGCGGGAGCAGAATGCCACGGGCTTTAATCCATCCTCGTGTTCTTGTAGTAGAGCTGCTCCTAAGCCATAGCTGCTTGCATCTGCGCTGATAACAGTTTTTCTACTTGCATCATAATATGCAAGAGCTGGGGCTGACACCAACATGGCTTTAACAGCTTTAAACGCCTGTTCTTGTGTGTCGTCCCATACCCACTTGTTCTCTCGTCGTAGCAGACTGGTGATCGGGTGTAGCTTGGTGGAGAGGTCTGGCAGGAATCTCCCCACATAGTTAATCAGGCCCAGGACCTGACGGAGCTCCTCCACATTTGTGGGACTCTGCATCTTTGTGATGGCTTCCACTTTCGTCGGGTCTGGTTTTATTCCTTCACCGCTGATGATGTGCCCAAAGTAACGAGTTTCTGCTTTGCTGAAATGACACTTTGCTTTGTTCAGCTTCAAGCCGCTGTTTTTGATGGTTTTCAAAACTGCATTCAGGTGGTTGTCATGTTCCTCTTTAGTCTGTCCATAAACAAGAATGTCATCCATGACTACGACAACACCTTCATGGTCACTTAACAGTGTGGACAACTGTCTTTGAAAGATTTCTGGGGCTGACGTGATTCCAAATGGTAGCCGCTTATAACAGAATCTACCACTGGGGGTTATAAATGTTGTCAGTTTTCTGCTCTCTGCATCCAGAGGGATCTGCCAGAAACCACATGACGCGTCTAAGGTTGAAAACACCTTAGCTCCTGCCAGCTTTGGGGCAATGTCCTCCAAAGTTGGTAAAATATAACGCTCTCTTTTCACTGCTTTGTTTAAGCGTTTTAGATCCACACAAATTCTTACTTGGCCGCTGTTTTTCTTTTCAACAGGAACCATTGGGGCGCACCAATCAGTAGGCTCAGTAACCTCTTCTATGACGCCCAAATCTAGCATTCTTTTCAGTTCTGCCTCAACCTTAGAAAGGAGAGGAAATGGGACGCGTCGTGGCGTTGTCAGGCTGTAGGGCTCTGCATCTGCTCTCAGTTCTATTTTTACCGGGTCGCATTTTAGCAGGCCTATTTCTCCAAAAACATCCTCTAAGAGGTCTGTATTAATATTATTAATTCTCCTGACTAAACCCATCTTCCTAGCTACACTACCTCCCAACAGGTTATGAGCATAGGGTCCCTTTATGACTGTGACCCAGAATCTGTATTTCTGTCCTTTAAACTGACTTGTGGCCATAAACCTGCCTACACAGTGGACTTCACCTCCAGGGCTGGTGACCAGTGGCATTTTAGCTTCTGTGACTAATCTTGGGCTATTTAGCAGTCTATTAAATGTAGTCAGCGACATCACTGTTATGTCTGCACCTGTGTCGATTTTAAATCTGACCGTACAGCCATTTATAGGTAATTCTACAAGCCACTCACTTTCTGAATCTGGCTGCTCTATTATAGCTGGCTTTACATTAGTTACTGCTCCAAGAAAAATCATGTCGTCACTCTCTACTGAATTGTTAGAAACTACTGTCACCTCTTTCAGCATTTTTGATTTGCAGACTATTTCAAAATGTCCCAATTTATTGCATTTATGGCACCTCTTGTTCTTTGCTGGGCATGGCTGCGTTTTTCCATGTTGTCTATTACAGCGTGAACATGTGAAGGGGTCTTTGGGCTCACTGGGCTCCGGTTTTCGCCTCCATCTTGCGTCGTTGTCGCTCTTTGATGTTTTAAAATGGCGTCCCCCTTGACTCATTGCGTCGACCATGTGCTCGACACGCAAGCTAGCACTCTGCTGCTTTATTTGTTCACTTTGCCTTGCTATCTGAATAGCTCGTTCCAGCGTGAGGTTTGCCTCCAACTGCAATTTTTCAGAAATACTGTGGTCCAGTATTCCAATCACAATTCTGTCTCGAATGTGTTCATCTTTTGTGCCTCCAAACTCACAGTTTTGTGCTAGTTCATATAAGCTTCTGACGAATGCTTCAACAGGCTCTCCAGCTTTCTGCACTCTTTTATGAAAGCAAGCTCTGTGAATAACATTTCTTCTTGGCACAAAATGGTCGCTGAATTTCGCCATTACCGTCGTGTAATCTAATTCAGGATGCGTCTCCACGTTTTCTTCATCAGCCGCCACATTTACTCTCTTGTACCCAAACGAGTCATAAATAGCCTCTGCCTCTCTTCCCAGGGCATAAAGAAGCGTGTTAACTTGTACCTCTCCGCTCTCTCCGTCCAGCTTTGACGCTATTCTGTAGCGATCAAAGCGACAACGCCACATCGGCCATTCTGCCGGGCACGAGAAGTCGAAAGGTTCCGGTGGACCGAACTTTGCCATTTAACTCAGTAACTCACTCAGTAAGGCGTCCTGTCGGCCACTTCTGCACCATGTCATGAACGGCTGCTTCTGTGAAGAACGGGCGGTGGACTCACGAGGTAGCTTGGCGAACTCAGCTTTATTGAACAGCTAATATTATAAGACATATATTAAGACAGCTTTCCCCAGCGCGTGCGGCTGGGGAAAGCTGTCTCGGACACTCAGACCATAAGCACAGGTTCACCACAAGGCTGTGTTCTTTCCCCTCTGCTCTTCTCCCTGTACACCAACTGCTGCACCTCCAACCATGACTCCGTAAAACTTATTAAGTTTGCGGACGACACCACCCTCATCGGGCTCATCTCGGATGATGATGAGTCTGCGTACAGGAGAGAGGTGGGTCGGCTGGTGACCTGGTGCAGCAACAACAACCTGGAGCTCAACGCCCAGAAGACAGTGGAGATGATTGTGGACTTCAGGAAAGACAGAGCCCCTCTGCCCCCCATCACCTTTAACAACACCCCCATCATCATTGGGGACTGCTACCGGTTCCTCGGCACCACCATCACCCAGGACCTCAAGTGGGAGCCAACCATCAGCTCCCTCATCAAAAAGGCTCAGCAGAGGATGTACTTCCTGCGACAGCTGAGGAAGGCCAAGCTGCCGGCCAAGCTGATGGTGCAGTTCTACACGGCCATCATCGAGTCCATCCTCAGCTCGTCCATCACAGTGTGGTACGCCGGGGCCACTGTCAGGGACAGACACAGACTGCAGCGCATCGTGCGCTCTGCTGAGAAGGTAATCGGCTGTAGTCTCCCATCTCTCCATGACCTGTACGCAGGGCCGGATTTAGGAGGATGGGGGCCCCTGGGCTTGAGTCATCTTGGGGGGCCCATATATATATACCGGAGTGTGTGTGTGTGTGTGTGTGTATGTATATATATATATATATATATATATATATATATATATATATATATATATATATATATATATATATATATATATATATGTATATATATATATATATATATATATATATATATATATATATATATATGTTTGTTTGTTTTGCTTTGGTTCAGATGATGAGCAGAAAATGACTGAATAGTAAGTTTTCACAACTTACAACTTTAATATGCCAGTTGTCACAAACTACAAACAACCCTGAACTGGTTAAATACAAAACCACATGTTAGGGTTTGAAACTAGAATATGATGCTTCCATCACAAAATAAAATCACTGAATAGCTATTGTTGCCTGGACTTCAACACAAACTTCCCTGCAACACGCTTGCAGCAACTTCATTTTTTCTCTTCCCTTGTTTCTTCACCTGGTTTGGGGGGCCCCAGCTCCATTTCTTCTACAGCCGCCCCTGCTTTCTCCTACACCAGCTCCTTTGCCTCCGTTCCTGCACTTTTTATTTCTCCATTCACCTCCACTTTCACTTCCTTATCACCAGCGGTGGGTGGGGGACCGGCTGCGCGCACCCCCCCTCCCCCGCCGGCAGCGGGAGGGGACCGGCCGCACACACCCCCTCCCTCCCCCGCCGGCAGCGGGAGGGGACCGGCCGCGCTGAAGCGAATAAAAGATAAAATCATCCAGTTTTACATAAAACCTAACAAGAACAGTTTTCTCCTTTGTGAGACAACGTGTTTGAGACTATCCGTGCACAAAAAAAAACTTAGGGGGCGGGTCCGGAGGCTCTGGGGGCCCCTAAAATTCCGGGGCCCCGGGCTCAAGCCCCTGTAAGCCCCTGCATAAATCCGGCCCTGCCTGTACGTCTCCAGGACTGTGAGGCGAGCAGGTCAGATCACAGCTGACCCTTCTCACCCTGCATACGGTCTGTTCGAACGACTCCCCTCAGGCAGGAGGCTTCGGTCAATTGGGACCAGAACCTCCCGCCATAAAAACAGTTTCTTCCCCTCTGCTGTCAGACTTTTGAACACTCATAACCATGTTACCCCATAACTTGCCTTGGTCGCTGTATTTTGTATTTTGATTGCACCACTCTAATTGCGCTGTTTCTTAGTAGGTTTTGTTCACTGAATATTGTATTGATGTTTTATGGTTTATGTTTTTTTATTTTTTATGTTTCTATATTTTATGCACCGTTATGCCGAAGCAAATTCCTAGTCTGTGAATCCTGTTCATTTACAATGGCAATAATAAACTGAATCTGAATAGCAGGACATGTTAATGTCTCGTGTCACGCTCAGTTCACAACTAAAACACACACACTGCGCATGCTCAGTCTATACTGGCTACGGCAACCCAACTGAGACATATCACCACAGGCACCATTAATGCAGAGAACTATGTTCAGGTTCTAGAACAACATATGCTCCCATCTAGACGTCATCTCTTTCAGGGAAGACCCTGCATTTTTCAACAAGATAATGCCAGACCACATTCTGCAGCAATCACAACATCATGGCTACGTAGGAGAAGGATCCGGGTACTGAAATGGCCAGCCTGCAGTCCAGATCGTTCACCTATAGAGAACATTTGGCGCATCATAAAGAGGAAGGTGCGACAAAGGCCCAAGACGATTGAACAGTTAGAAGCCTGTATTAGACATGAATACACTCCCCTCAGGACGGAGGTTGAGGAGCATCAAATGTAGAACCACTAGACTGAGGAACAGCTTCTACCCTGAGGCTGTTAGACTCATGAATAAATAAACAATAAGAATGATCACTGCAAAATATCACATCATGCTGATCTGTTTTCTAGTTGCTGTGTTCATCTGTGACCATCTGCTCATAATGACTCATGCTCGTGCTGCTGTTTATAATGATGTTTTCCTACTACATTAGGGCTTAGTGTATTACTAGTTGATGTTTTTCTTAGTTAATTCTATGTTCTGTTTTTCTCTTGCATTTGTTGTTGGATGTAACTGGGACCCTGTGTACATAATCTCGTTTTCATCACATGTACCACATGCGGTGCAAATGACAATAAAGACTCTCTGACTCTGAATGGGAAAGCATTCCTATTTCTAAACTTGAGAAACTGGTCTCCTCTGTCCCCAGACGTCTGTTGAGTATTATAAGAAGTAGGGGGGATGCCACACAGTGATAAAAATGGACTTGTCCCAACTTTTTGGGGATTTGTTGACTCCATGAAATTCTGAAACAACATATTTTTCCCTTAAAATGATACATTCTCTCAGTTTAAACTTTTGATCTGTGATTTGTGTTCTGTTCTGAATAAAATATTAGATGTTGGCACCTCCACATCATTGCATTCAGTGTTTATTCACAATTTGTTTAGTGTCCCAACTTTTTTGGAATCCGGTTTGTAGGGCAGCACGGTGACTCAGTTGGTAGAGCTTTTCTTTTCTTTTTTTTTTCATTTACCCTTTATTTATAGAGGTAGTCTCATTGAGCCACGAGAACTCATTTTCAAGAGACCTGTCTAGGGAGCAGATGGTAGGGGTTAAGGGCCTTGCTCAGGGGCCCAGATTGGGGCAAATGAGGGTGGAGGCAGGTGTGGGTGTTTCACCTTTTCCACTCACATTTTTTGATGTTGTCTGTACCAGGGCTTGAACCGGCGATCTTCCGATCACAGGCTCACCGTCTCTAACCACTGTGCCACCACTCCCCCATGCTGCCTCTCAGCGAGCAGGTCGCCCCGGTTCAAATCCCAGCCCGAGGCATTTCTGGGTGGAGTTTGCATGTTCTCTCGGTGCATGCGTGGGTTTTCGCAAGGCGCATGCGTGGGTTTTTACTCCGGTTTCCTCCCACAGACCAAAAACATGCATGTTAGACTGACTGGTAACTCTAAATTGTCCCAAGGTGTGAGTGACTGGTTGTCTCATTTGTCTCTATGTGTCCCTGTGATGGACTGGAGACCTGTCCAGGGTGCCCCCCACCTCTCGCACAGTGATTGCTGGACATGGGCACCAGTGAACCCCGTGACCCGAAAAGGAAGAAGCAGGTAAAGATAATGGATGGATGGTTGGAAAGTAGTGAAAGGCAGACTAAACGTATGCAAAAACTAGTTAGAAAAATAAAAGTAGGGAAATGCTGATAGACATTTTAAAATAGCTAAATTTAACAAACAAGCTGAAAGCTGCACTTTTCATAATTTTATTAATTTGCCTACAGCTTGCAGTGCAGTCAGCAGATAGCTTGCGGAGGATCTTAAAATGTGTGGACACTTTGAACATGAATCTGTCTACAAAATGAAAGACTTCGTGAAAAATTAAAAACTGGTGTTTCTGCTTTAACCAAGAATTTAATGAGCTACCAGGATTTACTGAGAATGACATTATTCAGCCTGAACAGCAGAAAAACAACCCAAAAACCACTTTATTTTGCTGTTGTGGATAGAAAAGAAGAAAAAATGCATTTTGCTTCTAAACACTAAATAATAAACAACAGACCCGTTTATTTGAGAACTACCGGTAGATCTTTTTGTTATTTCTAATTATTAAAAACGAGATTTTGTTGTCATGTTTTACCTCTCAATACGCCAAACACAACATCAACTTTGCATCAACTGGAATGTGTCTGCAGGGAAGAAGGGAAATTGATAATTTGCCTATTTTTATTGTTTTTTTATAGCTGCTTCCAACACGAGTCAAGGATGATGAATTTATATTGGGAACAAAATGTATTCCTGCACAGAGAACTGGCACACATTTTAGAAATTAACACACACTTGTTTGTCTCCAACTTTCACATAGAACTTTTTTTCACTCAGAAAGGCCCAACACTTTTTGAAGGAATGCACATCGCCTGTTGTCTTTCATTAGACTACAATCAAATTATGTAATTATTACTGTAGATATTTTGTGTCGGCTAATGGTGATTATCTGTGGCAGACAACTCCATGAAATGATTGAAAGTAGCCATTTAATGTTACATGAAAAAAAGTCAAATTACTTCCTGCAAGTTGAATTAAAATTTGTTCAGTGGTTCTTGAAATATTTTGTCAACAGACCGGAACTTAAACGCACAAACAAAGATGTTATTGTCAGCCTTTGCCTTTTGGGATCATGTGAGAAAGACTGAGATGGATAACAGATTCATAAATTGTTAACCTACGGTAATTACAGCATTCATGATGGTAAAACATACAAAGCAAAAATACATTTAAGAAACCACCTTAAAAATAATAAATACAGTACTGTATATACCTTGAGAGTAAAAAATAACAGCAGAAAGTGCTGATTGATTCTCTTATCTGATTACTTCATCTTGCTGCGGCGTCCGACTTTGTTCTTTCCACAAATTACCTGCAACAATGCCTAAAAACAACAAGAGTCCCAGGTTTCTGTTGGAGCTAAACTGCCTCCAGCAGTCCTCTGCTCTGTTGATGTCCACTTTGTAAATCTACAAAAACAAAGGGGAGCAGATATTTTAAGGAAAATTCTGAACTTGAAACTTGTTTTTAATTAAGATGGTACTGTAAAGTACTACAAAAATAAAACTATGTCTGTTGATGAGCATTCATATCCTCACCTGGTGTGTAAGGTGACCGGCCACAGTGGTCAGTGCAGCGTAGTAAGGCAGAGTTTGTTCGGCGTTGACGCCTGCTACAACCAGCCCTGACATCATGGCCAAGGTGAAGCCACTCAGCCAGAGTTTGGTTTGCTCCTGGAACTTTAGAGCAGTGGATTTTACCCCTACTTTAAGGTCATCATCTTTGTCCTGCAAGGTAAAACACCACCTCACTTTAAAAATCTTAAGTTCCCCATCTAAATAACCAACAGCAATAAAAAGCATAAAAAAACATACTGTAAATCATAGCTGTGATTGATAAATACTTGATATTAGATGTTGTATTTTAAACTAAATTAGTTAATATAGAAAAAAACTAATAGTGAATTTCACGTCATATTATATGTGATGACAAACAATATCCACGATTTTCCTTAATACTGTATGATGCACTGATGCTTCTCACCTGATGAGCATATATGGTGTCATATATCAGCGTCCACATAACTCCTGAGAAATACAGCGGGAGACACACGGACCAATCACACGAGCCCTTCACTGCGGACCAGCCGAGCAGAGCCCCCCAGTTAAAAGTCAGCCCTGAAGAAAAGAATCAAAAGTATAGTTTTTATTTTACTATACTTTTTAGACACATTTCAAAGGAGAAAAGGGACAAAAACTTTTCACACAGCACATACCCAACACAAACTGAGGCCAATAAGTGATTCTCTTCATCAGTGGGTAGGTGATGACAAGAAACAAAGATGAGGCACCCAGAGCTATGCTGGTAGAAACAAACAAATGTGAGAAACAATTATCCCAGTCGTCTCGGTTTAGACTAAACACATGATTTTTGGCTCCATCTTGCACAATAAACATAAAATTGGTAAACAAATCTCCCAACTTAAAGCTACAGTCTGTAGTTTTTCTAAAAAATATATTTTTAACATATTTCTTCACTCTGTCACTATCTCCTGACAGACTGATGTTAGACAAGTAATCTCTGAAAAAAACTATAGTCCCCTTGCTTCTCCAGGTGTTACTAAAAGCATTTCTAAAAACCCACAGTGACCCGCCGTTAACCAGCCAATAAAAACAGAGTTTTTAACCAGCCAATAAAAACAGAGCTTCTCACTTCTCACGCTCCTAACCCACGCCCCCGCCTGTCCCAGCCCCAGCGGCCGCGCACGTTCTCGTTCAAAGGATTGCAAAGCGATGCAAAACTGTTTTGTATGTGACACAAATGTATTAAATTCCCCTTCTTCATCCCTGATCTGGACTTTTCTTTTGTTTTTTTGCCAAAAGTCAAGTGATCGCTTCCTCCTCCGCTGACTCCATGACTGAAATGAGTTTTGAATTTTTGAATTAGATTTAATAAATAAAGAAAACTTTATGCAGCAGCTGCTGGACTGAATTTAAAAGAAAATGTTGCTGCCTTTGTTTTAAATTAATGACTGAGAAACATTGAGAAATGAGAAATGAATGAATTTGTCACGAGCGAATTAAACTCGGGTTCAACGTGGCTGCGCGAGGCTCTGCAGATTTCATGGTGTTCTGGTGTGCTGGACCAGCGCTCCATGTTTTTATTTTATTTTTTAGAACGTTTTATTAACATATAAACACAGAAATTCGCAGCGGCTGCGACAGGACATGTAGTGGAGGCGGAGCTAAGGAAGGTGAGCTGAAGTTCAGCGAAAGCAAGGGGGAGCAGAGCCATATATGGCTCTGAGGGGGAGGGACCAGAAACGTATCTCTGTTCAAAATTTTTCCAAGTTCCAGCGTGTTCAAAAAAACTACAGACTGCAGCTTTAAATCTTGATAACAATATGATCTGCTTCTGATTACCTGTAGTAGTTGAGACACAAAAGAACCCCAAGTGCAAGAGAGAGCTGTCCTCCGAGGAAAACTACTGCCTGCATTCGGGAAATCTGCCCTGCTGCGATGGGGCGGGACGCTGTCCGGGACACCTACACAAAAACATGCAAATTCCCATCAGACAGATGAAAATTATAATAAAAATGTGATGTTTTTGTTGTAAAGCTGCAACAAATTTGGCATTTTTACTATAATTATGTGACAAAAGAATGAAAATTTACAGCTACAAAAATTGTACATATCGGTAATATTTGTTTATAATGACCAAAGGAACACTATATTTATACATTGGAGGAGTATGATCAATAAATATTTTTTAAGTTACATAACTCAGAAAATACTTAAAATGTATTCAATTTGTGATTTTAAAAGAAAGACATAGCTCACTGTCCTAATGTAACTATTCCCTATTTTCTAACTCAAATTAAGAAAATAATGTATGTGCACAAAATAACAACTGTTGGTCTCATTTACTTGTTTGTCAAAGTCTTTATCCCACATGTCGTTGATGGTGCAGCCAGCCCCCCTCATGAGCAGAGCACCTGTACCAAACAGAGCCAGCAGGCCCAGGTCTGGGAGACATCCAGGCTCTGCAGCCAGAGCAATACTCCATGTGCAAGGAAGGTACAGCAGCCATGTTCCTGCAAAACAGACACAACTACCGGTATTTAAAATACAATCAAATTTGAGCTAAGAGAAGTTGGTCAGAAATAAACTATACATTTGGGGTTGTCTCAGCAGTAGATCTGAACTAGTGCGGAAGTTATAGTTATTAGATTTAATAAATAAAGAAAACTTTATGCAGCAGCTGCTGGACTGAATTTAAAAGAAAATGTTGCTGCTTTTGTTTTAAATTAATGACTAAGAAGCATTGTTTATTTACTGTTCCAATTAGCTAAAAACACAATATTTGAACTATTGGTTAAGTGATACCAGTGCTCATCAATAATATGTACATTTTACTGTATTGTATTCGGTAGCAATGACAACTTATTGGGGTTAAGCAATACATTTTATAGCAGCTTCATTGGAGATTAAAAAAAAAAACACTCATTTTGTTTATAGACCTAAACAGGTCTCTCTTGAAAATGAGTTATCATGGCTCAATGAGACTACCTGGATAAATAAGGGGTAAATGAAAAAGAAAAAAAAATATTTTTTTTTTTTTAAATAAACAAAATTTAGAGCAAAAATTCAAAAACTAAATTTCATTGGATAGAAGTTATTTTGTACTGTTCAGTATCTATTTCCTGTCATTTTCTTATGACTCATTTGATACAATTATGATTTTTTTTACCTTTTGTCTTATGAAAAACACAATTATGAAATAAAATAGTAAAA
>JBBPBX010055747.1:0-10359 GCA_038048925.1 Garcialebias charrua
ACTCATCGGACGACCGGAACACACATCGCCGCAGCACCTTCCGCACATCACATGACGAGGAACGCAACCAACGGGAGTCACCTGCTCGAACCAGCTCATCTGAACGCTACTCGCAGGGCTACAACGCTACAAACAGGGGCTATGCTAGCCGTGGTCGCTCTCCGGGCCGCTATGAAAGTGGCCGCCTTCATCGCTCTCCCAGTCCGGCCCGGGTACGGTTCCAGTCTCCTGCACGTCAAGACCGGGAGCAGGGAAACTACAAGTAGCTGACAATGAGGGCAAATTGTCAGCTACCAACTTCTCTTTGGCCCAGACGGACAACGACATTCACCCTGACACAGGTACTATTGACAGCTTGTGTGTGACTGATGTAGACAAAAGATATGTGTCAGTTGTTATTGAGGACACTGTGGTGCATGCTTTTGTTGACACAGGAGCTGACGTTTCTATTATTAGTGAGACTTTTAGAATGGCTACACCTGCTCTTCAGAGAAAACCCATTATGAAACGGTTTATCCCTCTCACTGGGGTCACAGGTGATCCCCTTGACTCTGTAGGCTCCATTTATGTGAACCTAAGTATTGCAGGTGAGCCCATGACACATACACTTCAAGTTGTCAGAAACTGTACTAAACCAATCATTTTAGGTTGGGACTTTATGGTGGCAAATGGCATTACTGTTGACACTCGCACCATGACATGCAATGTAGCTGGTACAGCTGTACCACTAGTTAGTCCACATTTGTACATTCCCTGCCTGACTGCGGTGACAGTGGCGGCCACGGTTGCCATTCCGGCTATGTCAGAGAGGGTCATCACAGCTAATCTTGATGTACCCCTCAAAGGGTTTTTACCTAATGGTTACATTGGTGTGTTCGAACCACATTATACCGATCAGTCCTCTACTGGTATGGCATGGACTGTGGCGAGGGTAGAGCACGGTTCTATTTGTGTGAAGGTGGCTAATGTTTCACATAGTGAAGTTATGCTACATGATGGTACACAGGTGGGACATTTTCATGCTATCCTGGCAGGGGGCCAGAGTGAGTTCACCATTATGGATGGTTCTATTGGTAATGTTAATAGACAGATACCTGACAGTCCGGGTGCAACTCCTATTATAGATGACACTGATTCAGACCTGACGCCATTGCAGAAAACACAACTGACGGACACTTTGACTTCTTTTGCTGACGTGTTTAGTCAACACCCACATGACTTTGGTAGAACTGACATGGTCACACACAAAATCATGACGAACTGTCACACCCCAGTCTCTCAGAGAGCCTACCGCACCTCTCCAGTCATGAAGGCTGAAATCCGTCGCCAAGTGGAAGCACTTAAGGCGCAAGATTTGATAGAGGACAGCTCGAGCCCCTGGGCCAGCCCGGTGGTGATGGTGAAAAAGAAAGATGGCTCATATAGATTTTGTGTAGATTTTCGAAAACTGAACTCTGTCACTATTACTGACGCACACCCCCTACCAAGAGTAGATGACAGTTTAGACGCGTTGTCTGGTTCGCAGTACTTTTCTACCATGGACATGTCTAGTGGGTACTGGCAAGTACAAATGGATCCTGCAGACAGACAAAAGACTGCATTTACTACAGGTGATGGCTTGTACCAATTTAAGGTCATGCCCATGGGACTCAAAAATGCACCTCCAACCTTTCAAAGGCTCATGGAGCTGGTTCTGCGAGGTCTACACTGGACAACTTGTGTCATTTACTTGGATGACATCATTTGCATGGGAAAAACATTTGAAGAACATCTAGACAATCTCACAGACATTCTCACTCGCTTCAGACAAGCAGGGTTAAAGTTAAACCCTAAGAAATGTGACTTTTGCAAACCGGCTGTGAAGTACATGGGACACATTGTGTCACGAGAGGGACTGACGGTGGACCCAATTAACAGTGAACGCATTAGTGACTGGCCTGTTCCACGTTCGCCGACAGAGGTACGTGCCTTTTTGGGACTGTGCTCATATTACAGACGTTTTGTGCATCAATATGCCTTCATTGCTCAGCCTCTACATAGACTTACCCAAAAACAAGTTGTGTTTGAATGGACAGATGACTGTAGCACAGCTTTTCAAACACTTAAGAAGGCACTGACTTCTCCTCCAATAATGGCATTTCCAAACTTTGATGAACCATTCATTCTGAGCACAGATGCATCTAATTTGGCAGTTGGTGCAGTACTATCACAGATACAACAGGGACAAGAAAGGGTGGTGGCATTTGCAAGTCATGTACTGTCAAAAACAGAGAGGAAATGGTCTACCTATGACAAAGAACTGTATGCTATTGTGTGGTCAGTCAGACACTTTAGACATTACCTGAGTTGCAATCCTTTCACCATTATTACTGATCATCGTCCTTTGCTTAGTTTAAGGAAAATGGACATTACGCATGACCCTACAGGACGCAGGGGTCGTTGGGCGTTGGAGCTCGATCCGTATCAATGGACAATCACTCACAAAGAGGGTAAGAAACACACAAATGCAGATGCCATGTCACGGATACCATTGGGACAGGACTCTATTGAGATGACAAGTACGACGCTACCTGAAGCTCACTCTTCGCCTAGTGATACAGGACAATCTGTCTCACTGTCTGAGGCGAGGGGTAATGATGAGGGGTCATGCTCGACCCCTGAACATTTAGAGAGGACCGATATGGTACCAAAAGTTTGTTGTGTGGACACTGATAGGACACATGTGAATGTGGGGTTTGACACATTACAACAGACATTATCTGCCCATAACGTGGACATTGTAAATGCGCAACTTGCTGATCCTGTTCTCGGGGAAGTGCATAATTGGGTTAAAAACAAGAAACGTCCCTACCTCAGACAGGTAAAAGGTAAAATGCAGAGGAAACTATGGTGGCAGTTTCATAACTTGTTGCTATGTAATAACTTGTTGTGTCGAAAAGGTCAAACACCGCCTGGCAAACCTGAGGTTTATCAAGTGTTAATTCCAGTGGCACTGGTTACAGAGACAATGCAATTTTTTCATGGTAATCCATGTTCTGGTCATTACAGTGCTGAACGAACATTTAAGAAAGCATTGACAGTGTGTTATTGGCCAGGAATGAGATCTGATATTGAGCAGTTCTGTAACTTGTGTAAGACATGTGAAGTTTTTAGGAGGGTTGTACCAAAGCACAGAGCTCCTTTACAATCTATTCAGACTGAAAGACCATTTCAGTTGGTCTGTACGGACATTACCGAACTGCCAGTCACGTCTGTGGGAAACAGATATGTGCTTGTGGTACAGGACCATTTCACCAAGTATGTGAATGCATATGCTATGGTTGATCAAAGGGCTGCCACGGTAGCACAGTTACTCTGTGAAAGGTATATCCCTGAACATGGTGTCCCTGAGGAACTGTTGTCGGATCAGGGACGACAATATGAGTCAGAAATTATACAAAACATTTGTCAGAAACTACAGATGACAAAGAAAAGGACCTCCCCATATCACCCAAGAGGGAATGGTATGGTGGAAAGATTTAACAGGACTTTGAAAGAACAGTTGGCTCGACTCATCCAGGACTATGGGGGTGAGTGGGACCACTACCTTCCTGCTGTGGTGCTTTCATTCAACTCTACGCCACATTCGAGCACAGGGTATTCTCCTTATTTCCTTGTGCATGGCAGAGAGCCCAGACTACCGGCTACTGTTCATGTTTCATCGCCGACAGTTTCTGATAATCCGACTAACTATGGTGCAGAACTGGCTCGACGGATGGACGCTGCTTTTGAGACTGTTTTTCTACATAGTGAAGAACAGAGACAAAAACGAGAATACTACTACAACAAGGACACAAGGTTCAGGCCATACGTTTGTGGTGATCTGGTATGGATGGATGATCCCACCACACAACGACAGAAGCTTGCTCCAAACTGGACTGGACCATATAAGGTTGTATCTGTGGACGACAAAGGGCTCCTTTACAAGCTGGTGGATGTGCAACATCCTCAGGCTGCGACCAAGGTCATTCACTATGATCGGTTGAAACCTTATCGTGGTTCCACAGACACATTAGCAATGGAGGGCAATCAATCTGTCCCAATGCCAAACATGAACACGCTGCCGAGGTACACAGCTCTGTCTGGCTCATTGCCCTTGATCTTTGGCCAAACAGCGCAGACAGCAGAAACTGCGAGGTCATTGACACTTTCACCAAGGAGACAAACTGAACCAGTCTCCCAGCAGCCGGCGCAAACACCTCTTAGCTTGCCGCCCTCTGAGGGTGCAGTTGTCACCAGGTGTGGGCGCATGGTTAGGAAGCCACGACGACTGTTGTCGTGACAAAGTTAAAAAAAAAAAAAAGAAAAGAAAAAACTGTTCGATATGTGGACTTTGCTGTAAGTTTTGTTGTTCTGAGATTGTGTTTTGGGAAGATGATTTATTTTCTTTTATTGTCATTATGGTTACCTTATTTTGAAATGAGGACATTTCATTTAAAGAGGGGGAAGTATGTAAGATGATTTATTTTGATTTATTTTGATGTAAGATGATTTATTTGGGCAGTTACGTATTTAGGTTACTGTGTCTTTAAGAGACTTCTTCTTCGTGGGTTTTTCTTCGGGGTTTTTTGGGTGTGTTCAGGTTAAGCGGGCGAAAACAACGGGAGATGCGGGCAGCGTTCATGAGGGGATGACGTTGTATTGAAAAGCTGAATAAAGTCCGTGCAGCCAAGCTATTCCCTTTCAGCGTGGTTACTCTTTCTCCACCCCACGACCCTCGGATGTGTTTGTGACACTTCTCCACCTCAAGCGGTGGTGTTACAGTAGTAATTAAATAATTAATGATATCGGAGTAACTACTTTGTGACAAGTTGTCTGATTCGTTTGCCATGATTTCTTTCTCAAACTCATTTAACTCGATCACTGCCATTTTGCTGTTGTTCCTTGGTGAAGCTGTGGTAGCTCGTGTTTTTGTCCGTATAATTTGCTCTGCTAGTTCGCCATTTTGCCTTTCTCTGCCTTCAGATGTGGTGCGGAAGCCGGTATGGGGGCGTGTCTGGGAACTATGTATTGCAGCATAACTAAGGGATAGCTCATGAAACCCAAGCTGACCCTAGGATTTATCAAAATGGAAAAACTTAAGTCTAATCTTAAAAGTAGACAAGGTGTCAGCCTCACGGACAGATAATGGAAGTTGGTTCCACAAGAGAGAAAGGAGCCTGAAAGCTCTCCCATTCTGCTTTTGGTAACTCTAGGAACCACAAGTAAACCTGCAGTCTGAGAGCAAACTCCATCTGGTTAAATTGAAGAAATTAAAATACTGTAGCTACCTGTGACAAGCAATATATTGTTTTTTAGTTCATGTCTTGTATCTTACTACTGTTTTTAGTTACAATTTGTATTTTTATTGGATGTAACTGGGACTCTATGTGCAAAGTTTCTTTCCCCTCATGTACCACATGTGATGTGAATGACAATAAATAACCTTGAATAATTTAATCTTTGAATTAACTGTTCATAATATTTATCTGAACTCTATCCCCGCCTCTCGCACAGTGACTGCAGGATTTGCACACCAGTGACCTCCGCGACCCATTAAGGAAGAAGCTAAAGCTAATGGATGGATGGATATTAAAGAGTAACTATTTAAATAGACATAGATAATCAGAAAGTCTGTCATGAAGCATTGATGCCTCCAACAAGCACACAAATACATATATGATTATTTAGGCACGCTTGCATTGTAAATTTCTTCGATCACATTTTAATCAGTGACCCAAATAAAAATGCTTAGAGGTGAAAAGGACAAACTATATTTAGATACCTCTGACATCCCCTTTTGTAACTTTTTTTCCTAAACTTTTTCTTCTCTGGAACTAATTTCCCAACTAGTCATTCTGGTTCAACGACGTCTGAGATGTTTCTTAATTCAGACTCGTTCAATAAACAACGGCAGGTCACACTCGTTTCAAATTAAACCTTGTAAACACTAGCAAACGCTTGTTCACAGACTTTTTGCTTCCTGGTTTATTTTTTTTATTTTGTCAAGCAATAATTGGGTTAAAATGTGTTCCCTAGAAAAATAAATTGGCTGTAGCCAGTTTAACTTGGTGCTACACCTCAAATAATTTCTCATTAAAGAGAGATGGAAATGTGGCAATAGACACACACACACACACACACACACACAATAGTACATACACAAACAGACGCTTGTCGGCTGCAGCAAAGTGAGCACAGCCTGTGATTTTGGAGG
This sequence comes from Garcialebias charrua, assembly GCA_038048925.1. Lineage (NCBI taxonomy): Eukaryota > Metazoa > Chordata > Actinopteri > Cyprinodontiformes > Rivulidae > Garcialebias > Garcialebias charrua. The sequence goes on from JBBPBX010055747.1 coordinate 6,236, forward strand.
AACACAAATACACACAGATATACATGGTTAATGTCAATGTCAGCAAGAAGTGTAAAGAAAAATCTGTCAGTAACATGCACACACACACAAGCAGTCGTGCACACAGGACAAATAGACGCTTTACTGTTGTGTCTTTTAATGCGTAGCCAAAAGAAACATTAGAAAAAGTGAGGCTGATGTTTCCAGCATGGTATAGAGAGACAAATAAGCTCAATAAATAGTTGGAATGATATTGTGTCTCTGGAGTATCTGATCTGACATGCCTGGAGGCTCATCCAGGAAGAGGTGAGAGAAACAGATAAGCAAAAACATAAAGGTTTATTTTTACTGCAGATCTTTTAACTTTGAGACATAAGCAACATTCGCACACCAAGAATGATGATGTTTTGGATTATTTTCGGACACTATAAATTCAACTAATGCCACAAAACGCTTAAACTTTATCTGCCATTATTTGGTTTGGGGGCAGCACGGTGGGGCAAATGGTAGAACCGCTGCCCCTCAGCGAGCAGGTCCCCAGCTCAAATCCCAGTCCGGTGTCCCTTCTGGGTGGAGTTTGCATGTTCTCTCCGTGCATGCATGGGTTTTCTCCAGGTATTCTGGTTTCCTCCCACAGTCTAAAAACATGTATGTTAGGCTGATTTGGATGGATACTTGGTTTTGATATTTAATTTCATTCAGAATAATAATAAAACATATATATTTTTATTCTTCTCAGAACAACCTAAAATGTTCACATCTTCATAAGCATACATGCACCATTTCACATGCAGATTGAAAAGTAAGGTCATGTTTTTGTATGCAGACTTTGACATTTGTTGCAGTAAAAGCTTCTCTCCTGCTGTGCAGCCAATAACCGTGTTTCCATCTATTTTCAATTCGAATTTTGAGCGAATTTTTGAAAATTCGCAAAAATGTAAATAAAAATTAATGCGAATCAGAAGTGTTTCCATCAACTGGCTTGAAGCGAATCCACCAGGCCACGCAAAGCGGCATTACGTCAGACGTCAGCGTTACGCACGTCTACAGTAAACAGGAAGTAGCGGTTGAAAACAGGAACCGAACCACACATCTCGGCAAAATGGAGAGAATATTTCAGGAATGTGTTGCTATCGGGCAAGTTGTATTTATTCTGTCATGCCAACTAGTTTTAGCGATGTTACAGCGGAAACAGCTGATCAGTCACATGACGTGAATGTTCGCTACGTCAGAACTGAGTCGGCAAATCTGTTTCCATCTCTCGTTTTGCGCATCAGCTCTGTTTCGAAAAACCCAAAAACCACCTCAAGCGAGCGTATCAACTTTTTTGCGAATTAGAGGAAGTTAATTCGAATCGTGCCGTTTCCATTCACCTTTTCTGATGCGATACTTCAAAATGCGCATCTAGAAACCTTGATGGAAACACGGCTAATGTTTGGGTTTTCCTTCACACATCAGCTCATCCATCCTTTGGTTGCTGAAGAAATGCAAACATAATAATAATAATAATAATAATAATGTCTATTCCTGTCATCTGCGTATGTTTCCCATACACAGACGAAATTCGTCTCTGCATTTAACCCAACCACCATTATTGAAATCTTTTCACATTTAGACTGAATACTTGAGAGGTGATCTTGTTGCTGATGATGTACACTTTTTCACTAACTTAACCATAACAAGTACAAAGAAGAACAAACCATTACTCTGCTGCATGCCGACAACTAAAGGTTAACTAAATACATTTTAACACTCTACTAAAAGCATTTTATTCTCTATTTTATTGTTGTAATTTCTCATAAGAATAATTTATCAGAACCTTTTTAATGGACGACAGTTTGTTTTTTGTTTTTGCTTGCTCTTGACGACGACGGATACATTCCCCCTCCTGCTCCTGCCTCCCTCCTGATTTGCTCTTTGTCTTGTGATTCCTATCAGAGTCTCTCACTACATATTCTCCAAATTGTAAATGGTAAATGGAGCTTATTTATATAGCGCTTTCCAGCCCGCTGTGAGGAGCCCCAAAGCGCTTTACAATACCAGCCATCCACCCATTCATACACACATTCATACACACATTCAAACACCGGTAGTAAATTATGGATCTGGTCAGCTGGTCTCTCAACGCAATTGATCAACTTTTCTCGATGAGAAGACTGGACAAAAGAGAGCCCTCGTGCCCTGAAGGGACACTCACAGCTGATACACTATGAATTCCTGGGGATAGTGGAAGATGGTGTGTATGTCTGTATTGTCTGTTGAGGACGTACAAGGTGCATACATAATTGGATTTATGATAATCAAATTTCTGCTTTTTGGTATTGGCAGGTGTCTGGCATATCGACAAATCAAGACAGCGGCAGCAGTTCTGGTAATTGTGAGTCTGCCTGCCTTGTATGAAGGAATGTACGAGTGGTAGCTCTCAGACTCAGATGCTGCATGAGCTGAGCCATAAGCTGGACATGATTTCTGAGAAGCACAGGCCATTTGCAGCTCCTGGGGCTCACTGTTAGGAAACAATTGACCTGGGAGAAGGCTACAAGCTCGGTCCGGCAGTGTGACCACAAAATTTGGCTGTTTGGAACCACCAGTGAGACATACCAGCAGAACTTTGAAGACAGACATGGAAATTCAAGCAGAGGCTGCCTGACCCCAAATGATTGTGTTATCTGAATTTGGCTTCCCCATTTGGTGTTGCATTGGCCAGTTATCGCAAACTTTTCCTTTTTGTTTATGTGAACGAGAAGCTCCGCTCCCACCCCACCCCTCCTCCTCCCCTCCTGAGGACATCTGTGGATCTGTGTCAGAGTTGAGGCAGCTGATAGACACTGTGCCATCTTTATCAGCACTACGGAAATTTCTGGCAATGTCCTCGAACAACTCACGGCCCTCATCGACCTCCTCATGCATAAATGTATTATGATGTCAAAAGCTGTTTATGTGCTGAGGTCTTTTTTTGTTGTTGCAACTTTCACACTGTGTCCCATGTTGGACAAAGTGCAAGATTTGATTTATTTTACAACTCCACTCCCCCTTGTGTTTCTTTTACTTATCTGAAAAAAAAAGGGCTGCGCCTCTTGAGGCCGGCGGCCTCAGTCACCTCCGTCTCCCCATGTCTGTTTGCTCATATTTCTCTCGGATGGTCTGTATTGAAATGGAATTTTGCTGCGCTTCGGTGCAATGACAATAAAGCAGATTCTTTGGATTCTGGGCTACAAACAGGCCAGTTTAGATTCTTTTACAATACAGCTATATGATGAATGTGATTTGTCATTGTCTTGCTGAAATAAGGAAGATTTTCTCTAATGGGCGATGTGTGGGTGGTAGCAAAATTTCTCAGAGATCATTACTGATAACAATAGTGACTTCACTTGTTGAAGGAAAGTCAGATGGTCCTTTATCATTTCAGGTCAAAGTATACATTTCTACAATTTGTAAAATCTTCTCAATATTATGTGCAGGTGATGACAGAAGTCCAAGGTTATTATCAACCTGTTTTCAGACATTATTTTTTTTACGTTGGATTGATTCTTTGTTCAGAGTTAGCGCGATGGACTCCTCTTTATCCAAGGTGCTTACCCAAAAACATGTGTTTAATACCGAAGAGTAGACAGGTAGCACATTTATACAACCTCTGTGCACGGTTAACCCTTGTGTTGTCTTTTATGGAAAAATCAGCCATGCCTTTATTTTTGTCCTTGTTTTTAATTCACCTCCATCATGGTGGGAAGAGAGGGAATTGGAAACATCCTCCGTCTGTATGGATGTTGTGAGCATGACAATTTGAAAAATGATGTGGCTGCAGCTTGACATAAGAAAGTTTCTTTTAGAAAATTGGGTTGCCACTCCAAAATCCAAGATGGCGCTGCCTCAAACAAGCATAAAATAAACAAATAAAAAAATCTACTTCTATTCTTCTACACAGTGTAGCTCCTACCCACTTGAATAGCTTGCATCAAAAACATTGTTTACTTGCATTCCTTGTTCTGTTCCAGTCCAGACAAACACTCATCACAAAAACTACAAACATTTACCACACTAATCCCTCAGCGACTGCCTGTTTCCACTTTCATTCCATCAGATTTGTCTTGTTTTAGTTTGCTTTTAGCCTTCTTTATTATGCTTTTTGTCTATTTTATGTGTTC
>JBBPBX010055748.1:10459-22999 GCA_038048925.1 Garcialebias charrua
AATACAAATTAATGCGAAGCAGAAGTGTTTCCATCAACTGGCTTGAAGCGCATCTACCGGGCCACGCACAGCGTCATTACGTCAGACGTCAGCGTTACGCATGTCTACAGTAAACAGGAAGTAGCGGTTGAAAACAGAACCCGGCCACACATCTCGTCAAAATGGAGAGAATATTTCAGGTATGTGTTGCTATCGGGCAAGTTGTATTTATTCTGTCATGCCAACTAGTTTTAGCGATGTTACATGTTGTCCGGAGCGGAAACAGCTGATCAGTCACATGACGTGAATGTTCGCTACGGCAGAACTGAGTCGGCAAATCTGTTTCCATCTGTCGTTTTGCGCATCTGCTCATTTTCGAAGATCCCAAAAACCACCTCAAGCGAGCGTATAAACTTTTTGGCAAATTTGAGGAAGTAACTTCGCATTTTGCCATTTCCATTAAGCTTTTCTGCTGCGATACTTCAAAATGCGCATCTAGAAACCTTGATGGAAACACGGCTATTGTTTGTGATGCATCCCACCACTGCTGTATCATCTGCAAACTTTACAATATGACTGCCTTGATGGGTAGGTGTACAGTCATAGGTGAGTAGAGCGAAGAGGAGGGGGCTCAACACACAGCCCTGAGGGGAGCCAGTGCTGAGGGTTATAGTGGAGGAGAAGCTGTGGATCCTCACAGACTGTGGCTACTTCAGGTATGTAGTGTTTATAGGTTTTCTAAAGACCTGAACTGTCCTGTCTGGTCTTGAAGCTCACCCAACTGGCTGTCATCAGACGAGAGACCAGGTGCACAGTGGACTGATTGTCACCCCATCACCGGGCCCACAGAAAGACAAACAAGGCAGTGCTACACACTCACACTCCCTCCTACAGTCAAGTTAAAATAACAACATTAAAGGAATGATTACTTACAAGTAAAAAAGAACCAAAAAGTACAAATCACTTAAAAAAAACCAAGTAGTGTACTGGAATTTTCTTTGTGTCTTACACCAGCATGTCTGAGGTTTCACTGCAGACAAAAAGACTAATACCATCCAGAAGAAAAATACTTTACACCTGACAGAAGAGAAATGTTCTGTCAGCATTTTCTGTTGAGGTTGTTTGCTTGACTTTACTTTTGTACCAAGCCGTGTAAAGAAATTACAGCCTTGGGGCATGGCGATAGTTCAGGTTGTCTTTTATCTCTGCAGTGTGTTGAACAAATGAGCATTCACCCACAACCGAGACAAAATGGAAGGACCACCAAAGTTGTTGCATTTGGGTTTTATTCCTTGTATAAACAGCTTTCAGAAAGTGCGACATGCTGGCATGCCTACATTTGTGTTAAAAACAAAATGAATTCCATAAACTGTTGGTAGGGTTAGGGCTAACGTCCTCTGTCTCGAAGACGTTAGCATGTAACCTCCACACCATAACACTCACGACCACAAAGTTCTGGTGCTGGTCCGTGTTGAGCCTGGACTGTTTGTTGTCAGGAGGCTGTGTGTTATTTTAGTTAAACCTTTATTTAGCTGGTTTGATATGATTGAGACAGTTTACTCATCTTTTTTCCAAGATAGACCGAGTCAACAATGACATTTACAGCAGCTCTCAAAATATGACCCGTCATTAAACCAGAGTTATTAAAGCACACTTAAAATAATGACGTGACTAAAAGAAGAGAAGAATACACATGAAGCTAAAATTGTACTAAAATGTGAGTAAATATCTGTTAAAGAATTTACTTAACAAATCTGTCATTAAATAATATAAATACATGTGTGTGTTATACATAAACAGTATAACATACACTGTGTGTATGTGTATACTGTACAGTATATACAGTATATACTGTATAGTATACACATGACACACACACATTGTATTTAATATACATATTTGAACACTGCAACATTGTCAGACTAGAACTATCAGTTTGTTTTGATTTTAGGTCCCCAGTTACTCTCATGTGAATAAGCAGTGGGATGCTGTCTGTACAGACACGGTGGGCAGCACGGTGGCACAACTGGTAGAGCTGCTGCCTCTCAGCGAGAAGGTTGCCGGTTCAAATCCCGGTCCGGGGCCTTTCTGGGTGGAGTTTGCATGTTCTCCCCGTGCATGCGTGGGTTTCCTCCGGGTACTCCGGTTTCCTCCCACAGACCAAAAAACATGCTTGTTAGGCTGATTGGTGACTCTAAATTGACCCTAGGTGTGAGTGTGAGAGTGGATGGTTGTTTGGTGTGAGTGAGACAGGTCCCTCTTGTAAATGAGTCCCCGTGACTCAATGAGGCTAGCCTGTATAAATAAAGGTTGAATGAATGAATGAAAAAAAAAAAACAGACAATATTCCATAACACAAGTTCATCTTTTGGGTATTACTACATTTGTTCTATTTAATTGTTTCTTTTTTCAGGAAGGCCTGTACACAAGTCAAACACAGACTGGTCTCCTACACTGAAGTTGACAGACACACTTACTCTGACAAAGTCAGCAGCAGAGGAACAGCAGGTATGACACAAGCACCTGGCACAATAATTAAAAAATATTAAAGTAAATCAAGATAAAATTACTGAAATCAATGTGAAATTGAACATATATGTTTGTGAATGAGTTAAAATGTTAGGAGCAACTGTATTTATTTTTCTACTTTGAGTAGCAAACTTTGTGATGCAAACATGACAATGTTTACTACGGTAATCTTTTTTTTAAGGTACAGATGAGTGAAGAGCCAAGTTCCATCCAAAGAAAAGCTCCTAGACCTGGGTCCAGTCTCAGATCCTAGACCTGGGTCCAGTCTCAGATCCTAGACCTGGGTCCAGTCTCAGATCCTAGGCCTGGGTCCAGTCTTGGATCCTGAGGGTTTGCTGCTCCAGTCGGGCGGTCCCACATGACGAGGAATCTGTTCCAGTTTGTTTCCAATCAGAAACTGCACTGGTCTCCATCATTTCTTGTTGAAGAGTGTTTTTGATCTGGTATTTATTCTGTAGCCAAATCATTTTCATTAAAAGACATAAAATCACCCACAGTTCTCATATTGTATTCAGTTTCAACTGTTTTGAATTTATAATTATAGCTTTTACTCTAAACTTTATCAGTCTCCTCCTGGATGAGGAACCATACAGCAACATGCATGTTTTTATGTTTTGTACATGTCAATAAAACACTAAGTTGCCAAAGAACAATCACTACATCTAGGTTTTATTTATGTGCAGTAGAATAATGTCTAGTAGAGGTGACATCACAATGAAACTACTTCTCAGTATTGGACATTAAACAACGTGTCTTAATTATTGAAATAAAGAAGGTGAAACTTGGTGCAACTGTTTTATTCAAACTAAAGGTAAGCACATGTACATTTAGGAATGCATGTTTCACAGCAACAGTAAATGTTCTTGAAAAGCAGATTTATTTATAGAAAATTACATTTTCACTCATTTGTTGCTGTGGTGCACGACTGCACACAACTTCTGGACAAAGTGGAGTTTCATCCATCTCTGGATGAAGTGGAGCTTCATCCATCTCCTGGGACTCTCAGTACCTTACACAGAAATACAACACAAAGGACGAAAACAATTAAAATGCTGTTCTTGTTTCAGGGTTTAAAACAACATTTAACCAATGGATTAAAAGGAGTTACCAAATTGTAACTTTTCACCACTAACTTTGTTAAAAAAGGCAGATCACAGTGGAAAATAAATAATATCAGTGACATTTACTGTAAAACGTTTAATACTATGACTGAGCAATAATTACAAATAATTCATTTTGTTAACACTAATTTAAGTATGAAAGGCAGTCATAGGCTAAATAAATACAGTAATGTAGTAATGTGAGAAATATCAGCGATCTTTACTGTAGTACAAGTTACATAAGGTAAGCTGAAGCTCGTACTACATCGCTGATATTTACAACCATCTTTAACATAGCAAAGATTACCGTATTCTCCGGCGTATAAGTCGCACCTTTTTGCCTACATTTCTAAGCCCTGCGACTTATAGGCCGGTGCGACTTATACGTCGATTTTTCCAATATTTTGGTCATAATTTGACTTTGGTCAAAAACTCCAAAAATGGTGCAGTACCAGTTTCGGCCGCTATGGGCGCTAAGAAACCCTTTACAGTACCTACACTGTTGACATCTGCCTGGTCCAAAAATGGTGCAGTGACACAGAAGATGAAGACTTCAATGGTTTTGAATAAATAAATAAAAACCATAAAATAAATACAGTATCTGTTTCTGTCATCATTTTAAACTGAGACACGTTTTTTACTGTAATGTCAGCTAATAAAAATATATTTTATGTGTTTATCTTTAAAGATAAATGATGAAAGACACAAAATATACAAAAATTATGTTAATTTATTAATGAAAAGTTCAACTAAGACACATCAAACAAAATACTGTAGTTTTTATGTGATAATCTTGTCAAAAGTCCTTCCAAACAATTTGGCAGCCAGTCCAAAATAATGTTCATTTATTAATGAAAAGTTCAACTAAGACACATCAAACAAAATACTGTAGTTTTTATGTGATAATCTTGTCAAAAGTCCTTCCAAACAATTTGGCAGCCAGTCCAAAATAATGTTCATTTATTAATGAAAAGTTCAACTAAGACACATCAAACAAAATACTGTAGTTTTTATGTGATAATCTTGTCAAAAGTCCTTCCAAACAATTTGGCAGCCAGTCCAAAATAATGTTCATTTATTAATGAAAAGTTCAACTAAGACACATCAAACAAAATACTGTAGTTTTTATGTGATAATCTTGTCAAAAGTCCTTCCAAACAATTTGGCAGCCAGTCCAAAATAATGTTCATTTATTAATGAAAAGTTCAACTAAGACACATCAAACAAAATACTGTAGTTTTTATGTGATAATCTTGTCAAAAGTCCTTCCAAACAATTTGGCAGCCAGTCCATTTTGGGCAAAACACCAGTTCACGTGAGGTGCGACCTATAGGCCGGTGCGACTTATAGGCCGGTGCGACTTATACGTTGATTTTTCCATTTAATTGGGCATAATTAGGTTGGTGCGACTTATACTCTGATGCGACTTATACGCCGACGAATACGGTAGCTTAGCTGATGTAGCTTTTACTAAAGTAAACATTGCTGATATTTACTGTGGCACAAGTTACATTAGCTAAGCTAATCTTTGTTACGTTAAAAATGGCTGATGTTTAATCTAGCACAAGTTACGTCAGCTTAGCACGCAGTAAATAACAGCGATGTTTACTGTAGCCAAGATTAGCTTAGCTGCTGTAGCTATGAGGGACATCTATGTGTACATTATTGTAATCCCTTACTCTGCCAGTCACCAGGACTGTTATGAAGATTTGGACGTCCTTCACAAATCTGTTATTGGTTATAAGCATCCATGGATATAAAGCTGTGAAGCTCCTCGTTGTAGGAACTACTCATAGTCATTAAATAATTAAAACTATCAGAGTAACTTCTTGGTAACAACTTGTCCGCTTCGTCTGACATTATTTTTTTTCCCTCCAACTCATAGGGGTCAACTCCGATCAATGCTATTTTTTGCATCTAGCTCTTGCGCCTTGATCAAGAGTATCTTAGCTCTGGTTGCTCGCGTCTGTTTGTCCGCCATCTTCTGCCAACAACAACGGCTGAAAACCCGGTATTGCGCAATACCGGTCACATGTGTGGGAACTATGTATTCTACAGTACCGTATGTGAACTTGATTGTGTTATGAAGGCTTGCTGCAAATTCAAGATGGCAGACTCACCCAAGCTGTGACACATCACCCATCAACCGTCCATCCGCATGTAAGGCAGTCCATCCTCAGCCCTTCCTGTTTGCCAGCCTAGCTGCATCCCTCCACCTCCCCATCTCCACCCGTGGTTCAAGATCCTCAGTTCTCCCCGTTCTTCATCCCGACTCCCCCACCAGGTTCAGGTCCCGGGCGGGGGAAGATATCCATAATCTATCTCCCTATGCCGGATATTCAAGCTCTCAGAGGTCCGGCATGCATGCCCTCCGCCGGGGCCTGAGCGCCAAAGAACCCTCATCAATAAAACCTTTTAAATGTATTCTTCACTCTCTGTGTGAGTCTCTCCAGGTTGAATGAATTAATCTGCAATGCTTTTATATTGTAACTTTTCTGCAGCACTTTGGTTAACAATAAATGTTTTTTTAATGTTCTATAGACATAAACTGATTAAGTGATTGGTTGATTGAAAATCTGTTGTACATTTTTTCTTCTTATTCAAGTCAAGAGACAAAAATGCACGTCTCTGCAACTTGCAAAGAAATCAGGGACACCACAAGCATGTCAAGACATTAAAGACTTTTTCACAAATGTCATTTGTCAACGAGTTGCCAACGGTTGCAGCTCGGTGAGATATTACTTTTGCTGCGATGTGACAGCTGCACAAAGGCAACAGTCAACAGGAGACCAAAGTTTCTTCTTCATCATTCCCTTTATGTTTACTTCATATTATGTTCACGTTGTTCCCTCCCAATGACACAATCTCGAACCACTGCATCGACCTTTCTGCTCTAGCCCTGTCTGAAAAACAAAAAGTCACAAATCTGGGAGTGATAATGGATCCTTCCATGAAACTCAATGTAAACATGATAGTTAAATCCTGTTTTTCCAGCTGAGGCGACTGTCTAAGCTGAAGCCCATATTATCCAAAAATAACCTGGAGACAGTAATACATGCACTTCTTACATCTAGGCTTGATTACTGCAATTCACTCCTGTTTGGTATCAGTCAGGCCACCATTGCACGATTACAACTGGTCCATAACGCAGCAGCCCGATTTTTAACCAGTACAGGCAAAAGAGAGCACATTACACCAGTCTTGGCCTCCCTGCGTTTGGCTACTGGTTCATCTTCGTATCCAGTTAAAAATTATCCTGTATGTCTACAAATCACTGAACAGTCTCGCCCCCATCTATCTCTCTGATTTGCTACAGCTGTATGTCCCAACACATGCTCTGAGGTCAGCGGACCAGGTACTTTTAACAGTTCCAGAAACTCGTCTTAAACGCAGAGGTGACAGGGCGTTCTCTGTAGCAGGCCCAAGACTCTGGAATGAGTTACCGCTGCTCGTCAAACAGGCCCCCTCCCTCTTGGTTTTCAAATCCCGTTTGAAGACCCATTACTATTCTGTTGCTTTCAACACCAGCTGATTTGTGTTTGGTTGTTTTATTTATGATCTGCAATGTTTTTATGTCTTTTGTTTTGTACTTCATTGTGTGTGTTGCCTGTTGTTTGTTTGTTTGTTTGTTTGTTTGTTTGTTTGTACGTACAGCACTTTGGTTGGCCTTGTCGCTGTTTTAAGTGATCTATAAATAAAATGGTATGGTATTGTATTAATCTTAATCATTTAAGGACAAAAAAGGATGATCACCCATCAGATTTTTCTGTCCCTTCCATGTTCAATTTAGGAATGACTGGACGTGGAACTAACATCTTACATGAAAAGAGAAGAGTGAGAGGTGATGTGACCATCAGGTGATGTGATGTAAGAGGTGACCATCATGGGTGTAAAGGCTGAGTTAGACTCGCGCTTTGGTCCGCAGGCTGGAGCGCGCTCGCTGCGCGTGCACTGTGCCGTGCGGTGAAATGCGTTTATAGTGTTGCCTCTGTGTTTATGGTTGTCGCACGGCGGGGCATGGCAAAGTGCTGTTCTTTTACGGACCAGCAGGAGGCAGTACCCTCTAAAACCTGTGCATATGTTGCAAGAAAGGTGTAGAAGAAGAAATCTACCGTAGAAGAAGAACTGTTTGAAATCACACAACAAAAACAAATAGCTTTCCGCTCGCGTGCTGAACTGTTGTCTTTATTTGCGGCTTTAATGCATGGAGTCAGCGGAGGAGAAAGCGATCACGTGACTTTTGGCGAAAAAACAAAAGAAAAGTCCGACTCCAGATCAGGAATGAAGGAGAATTTAATACATTTTGTGTCACAAAACATTCCTCCATGCGTCGCGACTCCGTCTCCACGACCACAGCGGCGCAAACAGCTGCAGGCTCCGGCGTGAAGAGGGTGAAGGCTGTCGGGTGAGGACCTGTCAATCAAATCGTAGCGCCCACCGCACGCGCATAAGCTAGATTCATACTCGACGCGTCGCGCAGCGCGCAAGGGTGCGCGCTCCAAAAGTGATGCAATTTCACAGTCCCCGCCCCTGCGCGTTGGCCCCGCGCATGGGATTAGCGCGTGTCGTGCACCTCTGGATTTTTGAAACTCCGCAAGCCTATGCGCGCGCGGTGGGCGCTACGATTTGATTGACAGGTACTCACCTGTTACGGCTGGCTCAGGCCGAACACATTAAATGGACAAAGGACACAAGAAGGAATAAGGTAAATGAAAAAGCTTTATTGCAAAACTGCCCGACAGGGTAAGATGGACCCCTGCACTCCTCCCTCCAGGTGCGGAGTGCACCGTCTTCTGGCACAGGGCAACAAACAAAAAGAGCAAAAAACAGACAAAAGTTCAAATAAATGGTGGACAAGAGTGAGTCAGCCAAAAACAATATAACGTCACCAGCGCAGGGCCAACCCATAAAAACAGGGCCGTCGAAGCCTGTCTGGTGACGGACTACCTAACCAAAGGGACTCTAGGGGTAAAAGAAAACCGAGAACTGAGCTACCGATCTCACTCTGTCATTAGGCAAACAAAAAGACTCCAAACAGCTGGCCACCACCAGCCACACAACCTCCTGGTTAAACAAAGCTAACCAAACCACACAGGTCAGCCTCCCTCTTCTGAGCAGGATCTAAATGTCAGTAATGCAGCCTACAGCCACCAAGTGCACCAAGCACAACAAAAGTCAAGAATGATGAGCAACCATTCCTAAGTGCGTCAAGTACAGTCAAACTTCACAAGCACACATGAGCAGACACTTTCTAAGTGCATCTAGCACAGTCAGGACCAAACATGAGCAATCAGCTACTTACCAACCATCTTCTAAACAGAAGATCAACCTTCCTGACAGGGGCGGGCGGAGAACACCCCGCAGTACCATACAGTACCCAAACAGCTCAGCAAAAAGCAACCATACTCTGAGCTCACAACACTCCGCATCCAAATACAGTCAACTTGAAGTTTATATAGGCGTGTCACTCAGGTCCTCCTGGCTGAACACACAAGCTTGATCATAATCAGACTAATTAAAGGGGACCACAGATGCAAAATTCACTTTTTAATGTTTTTGTACTCAACTTTGGGTATTTACTTCATAAAAAAACAGTCCTAAGGCCAAAAAAATGCACCCAGTGGTTTATTTACTATAAGTATATTTATTTATCTTAGATAGAAACGCGCCGATTGCACTTCCTGCGGTTTGTTACGTCACAAACCGCAGCCACAACCCACAGCCACAACCCATCCCAACCTTTGTCCCGCCCCCGTCACCTAGCAACCCCTGGTAATGCTCCACCCACGCGGTTCCTGAGTTCATCTCAGCCTGCACACTAGGTGGCGGTATGCACCTAACAGTTGTTTGCGATCCGCCATAAATCAAATGGAGAAGAAGAAGAATAGTTCATCTCAGCAGAATGGCTCCTAAAGTTAAATGTTGCGTTGTTGGCTGCATTACACAACATGTGTCGATACACACTCTTCCAGTCTCAGAGAGCAGAGATGCGTGGCTTAATTTTATTTTTAATGGCAATGTCCAGGTGACATTACCGAAGAAGAATTACACTTCTTATATGATGAAGGACTACTTTTATATAACTGCCAGTTTGGTTGAGTGGTTAGCGTGTGGGACCGCCACCCGGGAGACCTGGGTTCGCATCTTGTCCATTGCATCATTTTTTTCCCCCCCCTTTTTTTTTAAAGCCTTTTGTTTCGGAGAAACCCTCTCTGACACTCCTGGCGCAGATAATGGAGCACTAAGCAGATTTAAAATTGATAGTTTTCAGATAAAAAGACAGCACCGCTGTGAGTGTGTGTGTGTGTGTGTGAAGGGCGTGCCACGAGATCTCATTATCATAAACCGGTCATTCAAAACGAAAGTTAAAAATGGCAGAATTAAAAAGGGTATAATTGATTATCTAAGAATTATTTTGTGTATTAAATTGAATGAACAGTGTCTGGTAACCCCAAAGAAATACCATAAAAATTTTAAAAACATATCTGTGGTCTCCTTTAATCAACAAAACAAGACTGCAGTCAACATACACAAAAAACCTGCAGGTGTCAGCATGGGCAGCTTCCTCAGGATACATAACACCTCCACCACCAGTGTTTTGTATGGGGGTGATGTGGATGTCAGGTGAAAACATCTCACATCCGCACATGCAAAATAAATAGGACCCTAGAGAGTAACAATGTAGCGGTCACAACAGACAAACGGACTAAAAACATCATTAAAACTAGTCCGCCTAACCGCTAACATAATCAATGTCATGTTATCTTAAAATGTTCTGAAGCCAAACAGGCGACGCTTGTCTAGGCTTACTCTGTAAGACTTATTTTTGTTAACAGACACCAAACCAACATCAACATCATGACCAAGGATGCCAGTGGGAGAGTGGATACTCTTCACAACAGCCAGAGAGAAACTGTCATTTTCTGCACATGGCAACTCCACCATGTCAGCTGCAACAGCACTGTTCCCAGCCACACTGTAAGCACAGTAGAGACAGTTAGACTCAGAATCATTTGAAACATGTCCAATATAAGGCTGCAGCACTTCATTTCTCACAGACAGTGAAAATGTATTTTCTGCTGTACTTCCAGCCAATGGTCTCACATCATTCTTCACAACTCTTGCTTTGTTTTCTGCAGGAGCTAAAAAAGAACACAATGAAACAGGTGGAATTGTTTCTTCTGGATCCTCCTCAGTTAAGCTCACTGGGACTTCTTCGGCTTCAGAGCTAAATAAAAAACATTCACTCAGGTCAATGTAATGTTCCTTCAGCTCATCAAAGTTTTTAAAATCCACATCTTTAACTGGGATTAAGTCAGATTCATTTTCATGTTTAATTTCAAGTTCAGTTACATGAAAAAAGAAGAAACTGTCACCCAAGTTGATGTCATCCTCAATCATCTCCTCCTGAAGACGAGGTGAGGACAGTAAAAGTTTCTTCTCCTCCACTGGAGTTGGTTCTCCTTCACAATTCATCATGAAGCTGTTGCTTAAATCAACATCTTCATTCTCTTCCTCTGGTTGATGTTCCTGAGGCGCCACCTCCTGTAGAAGTGTGAGAGGCTCACCTTCTTGAATGAAAGGCTCTGGTGTCACCTTTAGATGACACACAGTGAGACACAAACGGTGATCTTCCCTTTGTGCAATATGGAGCTCTCTCAATTCTCTCTGCAACTCTTGATCCAGAAGACGTTTCTCCTCTTCAAGAGCGGCATAAAGTCTTTGTCGTTCTAGTTCCTGTTCTTTTAAGAAAGTTTGATGTTTAAGTTGTAGTTCCCTTTTAGCAGTTTCAAGCTGCAGTAAAATGAGCTCTTTTTCTTTCTTCAATTGTTCTTCAAGCTCTTTTTTTCTTAAGGCAGCTTCATCCTCCTTTACATGTCCATGATCATTCATCACAACAACCCCAAGTTGAATTAATTCAGTCAGCAGTCCACCCTCAAACCAACCATCATGTTCGTATTCTCTAGTGTCGATTTTAAAATGGTTTGCTATACTCAACATCTGCTCTCACGTGCAGTTTATATAGACATCAAACGTGGGCTGTTCAAGAAATCTCTTCAAATTGAATGAACATATGCACAGGTTTTAGAGGGTACTGCCTCCTGCTGGTCCGTAAAAGAACAGCACTTTGCCATGCCCCGCCGTGCGACAACCATAAACACAGAGGCGACACTATAAACGCATTTCGCCGCACGGCACAGTGCACGCGCAGCGAGCGCGCTCCAGCCTGCGGACCAAAGCGCGAGTCTAACTCAGCCTATAGGCTTGCAGAGTTTCAAAAATTCAGAGGTGCACGACACGCGCTAATCCCACGCGCGGGGCCAACGCGCAGGGGCGGGGACTGTGAAATTGCGTCACTTTTGGAGCGTGCACCCTCGCGTGCTGCGCGACGCGTCGAGTATGAATCTAGCTTAATGGAGACTCAAAGACAGAGTCAGAAACGTCTTTAATTGTGAACAAAACAACTAATTCAGTCAGCTCACCACCAAAACAGTCCACATAGACCACAGTGATCCAAAACACAAATGTCCTCTTGCTCTTGTATGTACCACAAGCAGCAGCACACACACACACAGCTGACAGCACTTAACACTATCAGTACCAAAGAGAGGCTTCATTCAGATTCAAACTGCTGATTATAAGCCCAATCAGCAACTAGGAGCTGGTCCTGTCAGCTCCAGAGAGAGTGCAAACTACAGCACACAGCTGTCAAAACACACCAAATGTAAAATGTCTGCTCAAAACCAGACTCCCACAAACATGCACAGCGCTGGACCTGCCTACGAGTCAATCCAACAGCAGGGTGAATTAATTAACCCAAAAAGGATTACAACAGCCCAAACAAGGACTCAAAGATCCAGACAATGTCTCAAAAATCCAGATAAGGATTCAAAAAGGATTCAAAAAATCCAGACAAGGATTCAAAAAGGAT
>JBBPBX010055749.1:0-10818 GCA_038048925.1 Garcialebias charrua
AAACGTACATAATACGCTTCAGTGTTTAATACGCATCTATTATGCTACGCGACGCGTCAGCGCCTCGTTTGCCCTGCTTAAAATGGCGGCCACAGAAGCGTCAGCACGGAAGGACTTTACAAGATTAAAACGGTAAAAACTATTATTTCTTTGCTGAGAAAAAATATATTTCTTAGCTGACGTTATAGCACAAGGGTTCCCGAGCTTAACCGTTCCTTAATCAATTCACGAAATGGTCAAATCTGCTGAATTTAAATTGTTTCGGTTTGACTTTTTCCAAACAGCCTCGGGGGCGCTACGAAAATAAATTATAAATAAATCGAATTTTATCTCAAATGTCTTCTACAGGTCAACAGTCTGTAAATTGAAGCCATATAATTACACTCTGTAAGCAGAAAAAATATCCACCGAGTGGTTTCTGAGCTGTTTATCTAAACAGTAGGTATCTGTTTATGGTAGCTAACAGCTAACATGCTAAAAGCGATTTTTTTTTTTAGCTCTAAATATCTTCTGCAGCTAACAGGTTGTAAATGACCACCAAATAATTACACTCTGTAAGTTTCAAGAAAATCTGCGGTGTGGTTTATGAGTTATCTTGCTAAAAAAAAAACCGCTAACAACACAGCTAAATGATAGCCACCTCCAGAGCAGGGAGCCGGGCAACGGCATTCAGTCCGAGCAGAGGAGGCTTTTTTCGGACACATGACGGTCGGTGGACTCTCTGGAAGTGTCCCCTAGCGGACAAAAGTGGTACTGCACCATTTTTTGGCCAAAATGAAAAACGGCGATTTCAGAGCGAAAAATGGGTCTAAAAATATGGGAAAAAAATCCATAAATAACACGCTTCAGTGTTTAACACGCAGGACATTCAAATGAGCAAAAAAACTGTGTTATAGACCGAAGAATACGGTAGCTTGCTTACTGAAAAAGTGTGAGCACCCCTGCTTTAAAATTTAGCAAGATAAACCCTTAAAAAATATATATGTTAGCTGACAGTAAAAGTGTGTCTCAGTTTAACTTTTCTTAATAAATGCACTTTGACGGTTAAAACATGGTAAAATGATGCAAACAAAATTCATTCATTCATTCAACCTTTATTTAGTCAGGTAAATCTTTTGAACCTCATGGGCTCATTTACGAAAGCGACCTGCTAAAACTAAAGAACAATGAACAGCAGTGGTAGAATTTCCTTAAACAATAAACAATAAACAAACAAACAATAAACAATAGAAAACAAAAGAGAGAAAAAAACAAAATAAAGTTTTTTTTTTTAACAAGGTATCAAACTAGCAAAACAAAAAAAAATGTGGTAAATGTGATGCAATGAGATTATGTATGTAGGGTCCCAGTTACATCCAACAATAAAATGTAAAAGAAGAACAGTAATACCATCTAAAATATGAACTAAGAAAAACATCAACTAAAAATACACTAAGTACTAGTAGCATAAAAACATTACTTTGAACAGCAGCACGAACATGAGTCTGTATGAGCAGATGAGCACGAATGAACACAGCAACATGAAACAGATCAGCAGCAACATGAAACAGATCAGCAGCAACATGAAACAGATCAGCAGCAACATGAAACAGATCAGCAGCAACATGAAACAGATCAGCAGCAACATGAAACAGATCAGCAGCAACATGAAACAGATCAGCAGCAACATGAAACAGATCAGCAGCAACATGAAACAGATCAGCAGCAACATGAAACAGATCAGCAGCAACATGAAACAGATCAGCAGCAACATGAAACAGATCAGCAGCAACATGAAACAGATCAGCAGCAACATGAAACAGATCAGCAGCAACATGAAACAGATCAGCAGCAACATGAAACAGATCAGCAGCAACATGAAACAGATCAGCAGCAACATGAAACAGATCAGCAGCAACATGAAACAGATCAGCAGCAACATGAAACAGATCAGCAGCAACATGAAACAGATCAGCAGCAACATGAAACAGATCAGCAGCAACATGAAACAGATCAGCAGCAACATGAAACAGATCAGCAGCAACATGAAACAGATCAGCAGCAACATGAAACAGATCAGCAGCAACATGAAACAGATCAGCAGCAACATGAAACAGATCAGCAGCAACATGATGTGATTTTTTCACAGTGATTATTCTGGTTGTATATTCATGTGTCTAACAGCCTCAGGGTAGAAGCTGTTCCTCAGTCTAGTGGTTCTACACTTAATGCTCCTCAACCTCCTTCCTGAGGGGAGCGGGGTAAAAAGTGTGTGTGCTGGGTGAGTGGGGTCCTTCATGATGCAGGTGGCTCTCTTCCTGCATCTGGAGGTGTAAATGTCTGTGATGGTGGGGAGACTGACTCCAACATCTTCTGTGCAGCCTTCACCACTCTCTGCAGAGCTTTTCTTTCTGCAGCTGTGCAGCCTCCATGCCACACGTTGATGCTGGAGCACAGGATGCTCTCCACTGCACACCTGTAGAAGGAGGTGAGGACTGAGCTTCTCAGACCAGCTCGTCTCAGCCGTCTGAGGAAGTAGAGTCTCTGATGACCTTTCTTGATCAGGCTGGTGGTGTTGTTGCTCCAGCTGAGGTTATCATTCATGTGTACACCCAAGTACTTGTAGCTGGAGACCACTTCCACCGCAGATCCTCTTATGTTCAGTGGGGTGTGGGTTTGTTTGTTCCTTCTGAAGTCCACAATCATCTCCTTTGTCTTCTTCACATTCATGTGAAGGTTATTCTCCTTGCACCAGCTCTCAGGTTTTATTGTCCCCTTAGGAAATTTTCCTTGCAACAAGGTGGCGAGAACATGAAAACACACATAAACAATCACACCACAATATTGGCCAACAAAAAATAAATAAATAATAAAATAAAATAAAAGTCCATGTACAAATATCAATAAAACAGGCAGAACGACAAAATCAAGCCTGTTTACCGTATTCACCAGTGTATAATACGCTTTGTCCAATTTTCGGAAATAAATCAGAAACATCCATAGATAATACGCTTCGGTGTATAATACGCGCTGCAGTGACAGTCTTTTTTATTGCCACTCGATGGCGCCAAACCCCTCCCCGCTTCGGTGTATAATAGCGCTGCCATGACAGTCTTTTTTATGGCCCCTAGATGGCGCCAAACCCTCCCCGACGTAACGCGTCATCCACCACTGACGTTACACGTCACCGATGAGACAACCCGGAAATGCGGTCCATTGTGCAACGCGAGCTGAATTTAATTAAAATTTAACTACAGAAAAGCCTAAAAATATATTTGTTAGCTGAATATATATGTTAACGTGTCTCTGTTTAAATGTTGTTAATAAATTCTTACAAACCAGCTGAATTTAAAATGTAAACAATACAATGTGCACATACACACAACAGGCCCACAGGCCCGGTTTGGAGCGAGAGCTGAATTTAATTAAAATAATACTACCGTACAGAAACACCTAAAAATATATATAATTGTTAGCTGAATATATATGTTAACGTGTCTTGGTTTAATTTTTGTTAATAAATGATTACAAATTAGCTTAATTTTGAACGTAAACAACACGATGCGCGCACCCAGACAGAAACGGTTTGCTACGCATCAAGAGCTGAATTTAATTAAAATAAAACTACCGTACAGAAACACCTAAAAAATATATATTTCTTATATTTCTCCTGAGCTTAACTAAATGTGAAATCAGCTGGTCTGAGCTGGATTTTAAAAAATAGTTCGCCGATTTATTTCTTTAAATTTAGCTAAATAAACGCTTAAAAAATATATTTCTTACCTGACTTTATAGCAAACGGGCTCCTGAGCTTAACCAAATGTGAAATCAGCTGGATTTAAAAATCCGCGGTGTGGTTTATGAGTGGTATCTTGCAAACCAAAACAGCGAACCTCACAGCTAATTGCAGCTACATCCACAGCAGGGAGCGGGCAGCGACAGAGTCAGTCCGACCAGAGGAGGCTTTTTTTGGACACATGAGCTGGAAACTTCTGGAAGTGGCCCCTCTTCCTCTTCGCTCTCTGAGTCCTCTGCTGCTACCCATAGCGCCCATAGCGGCCGAAACTGGTACTGCACCATTTTTGGTACAGTCTGCAGGTAAACAGACTACAGGGCGCATTAGCGCCCATAGCGGCCGAAACTGGTACTGCACCATTTTTAGGCCAAAATGAAAAACAGCGAATCAGAGCCAAAATGGGTCTAAAAGTATGGGGGAAAATCCGTAGATAATATGCTTCGGTGTATAATACGCAGGATATTCAAATGAGCAATAAAAGAGTGTATTATACCCAGTGAATACGGTACTTTTAAAATTTATCTGAATAATGGCCTGGCTGATAAAATAGTTTTTCCATCTATTTGTACTAGATTTGGGCTGCCTGAATCTCTTCCCAGATGGAAGGAGCTCTCGTCTTGGAGAGGGTGATTTGGAGAGTTAATAATGTATTCTGCCTTTTGTAGGACTCTCTTTAAAAAGTGTCTTTTAAATCAGGTACTGGTAATCTAACTCCTATAATGTTGCCTGCTACTTTACAATTTGTTGCATCCTGTTCTTGTCTCCTGTTGACAGACTGCCAAACCAGGTGATAAAAACAAAAGTGAGTACGGATTCAATCAGAGAATTGTAAAAAATAACCGTCAGCTTTTTACACACTCCAGACATATTCAATTTGCAGAGGAAGTGAAGTATTTGTTGAGCTTTTTTGTTAACCTTATCTGTGTTTTCACTGAATGTCATCTTCTTGTCAATGATGACTCCCAGATGCTTATAGAATGAAACATTCTCCACAGCTTCATTTTTTATGAGAACTGAGGAGCTGGACTAGAATTCTTTCTAAAATCTATACACATATATTTGGTTTTGGAGACATAATATGAATTATCACAACACATAATAAAATCCTCCATTACTTGACCAGGTGAGTCATCCTCTTGTAATAGAACACCGAGCGGTGCCAATTATATTTAAGGGATATAATACTTGTCAGTTTGCTGACCAGCACAATATTCCAGAAGAAGTTGGAGCAGACTTGATCTGACCCAAATTCATTTGCGATATTAGCGAGTTCACCCTTTTTCTGGTATTAAATTGCTTTGATGTGACTAGACAAATGTAATTTCACGAGAGACTTCAACTTATGTTGGTCCACCAGAAAATAGACCTTTTATTGAAACAATCATAAAAGTACATTAAACATTTGTATCGATATTAGCTCTGATTTACTAACTGGGTGATTCTTTTTTTGCGGCAACATTTTGGCTTCAGGACTTTTGAAAATAAAAAGAGTAATATTTTAAGTTTTAAATATTTTGTTACATCACTGACATGTTTAGCAATAAGAAATTAATAATGGTCAAGCTCAGGGCTGGATAAAATAATAATTACAGGTAAAGTAATAATTACATGTATATGTGATTACGTTTTACCTGAATTTCCACCCTGTTAGGTCCTTGTTACACCTTGTTTGGTTCATAAACCTAACAGGGTGGAACATAACAGGGTGGAATTTTTTTAGCTAATCTAGCTGTAGCTCTTTATGTGGTCAACATTTAGCTAGCTAACCTTCAACAGAATAGCAAACCTTTAATGACTAAATCTAATATGTTGTTTTTTAAATTCTACCAAATAAACATTTCCCACAATTTATCTTAACAGGGTGGAACTTTAAGGTTGACGCATACAGGTTTAATATATTTAAGATTAAAAAAAGTAAGGAGAGAGTGACAGATGAAGCTTAACTTGTTTTCCATGGTTGAATTCCCTCCAAAACCAGTTGATGTCTTCTTCTTGTAAATGGCTTTTATGGAATTGTAGTCTTTTGAGGGCAAAAAGGAAACATTCTAACAGGGTGGAAAGTTACTACTGGGACATGTATAATATCAAGAAAATATCAAATAAAAAAATAGTTTCAACAGATTCAGTTTCATAATAAAATAAGGTTTAGTCCAGTCAATCAAATTATTGAAGAAATTTCTTTTTTAATTTAATTTTATTGTTTAAACTTATTGAGGAAATATTTTACACTGCACTGCGGACACAATAAAATTGACCATCTATGTCACCAAAAAGGTGTGTAAAGTACAAAATAATATTTTAAATGCATTTCATTTATATTTGAATGATGGCAAACATCTAAGTGTATAATTAAAATACTTTGTTGTAAATATTTGGCACATTTTAGAAAAAAATCAGGGTAAGAGAAACATGCGGACATGAATGTTGCCCCAAAAAAAGAATCACCCAACTACTTTGACAAGAATTCAAATTAAACAAACAGACAATTTAGGTTTAACTTTCCTGTTGGCACATTTACTTAACAGATTAATGGCTTACCAAATTAAGAATAAGGAGGATGAAAATAGAATTAAATGAAAGCTAAGTTTAACGGAAGTTAATTATTTTGAAATGACAGGGTGACACTTTCCCAACACGAGTTCAGCTGGACTTCTCACGCGTTCTGAACACAATCAACGCCTCGTTACCTGTTGACGATATGTCTCTGGAGATAAGAGGTGAAGTTTTGTGGACACTAACGGACTGTGTTGTCCAGTTCACGTCCAAATGACTTCCGCACGTGTGTGCTGATTCAGACGAGCAAAAAGAGTGCTTCTCCTGGCAGGAACAGGGCCAGCTCCTGACTGAGCTTTCAAAATAAAACTCCCAGAAAACAAATTCTTTCAGAAATGAGTGAATGAGGCACAGTAAGGCTTTACTGTAACTCCTGCTGAGAACGTAGGTCTAATTGACATTTGACCAGGAGGACATTCACAGCTTCCAGAGAAAAACCAAGTTGTTTAGTTAGTTCTCTCCAACGCACTAAAGTCAAAACGGAAGTAAGACTTTATATGGAGGGCGGAGTCTGCCCACCTCCTGAATGGCTATTGGCTGGTTTAACAAAATAACGGATGGATTTTTCATCCCCATAGGCAGAAGGTCTCTGAAGGACAACAGGAAAACTGTTTACATAAGCGGCCAGATGGACTGGCCCGTGAAGTGAAAATTATGTCTAGCTTGATAGACAAAACAGAGAAGGAAGTGAAAAGTTTCCCTGACTTGTACCTTAGATTCAAAGCACACTTGTACTAAACAATAAACCAGCAGAAAGGTCAAACTCATGCAAGTAACAGATCATCATTAAATGACAAAAGTATACTGTTGATTAATTCTGAATCAACACAC
This sequence comes from Garcialebias charrua, assembly GCA_038048925.1. Taxonomy (NCBI): domain Eukaryota; kingdom Metazoa; phylum Chordata; class Actinopteri; order Cyprinodontiformes; family Rivulidae; genus Garcialebias; species Garcialebias charrua. Next base: position 7,160 of record JBBPBX010055749.1, read on the forward strand.
ATTAAAAGAAAGTTATTTCTGATTGATTGGCAATGGTGGGCCTCCAACCGCTAGGTAGCGCTATTGCGCTAATCCGCTTATAGCGTAGCTAAATAATCTGTTAGCTTTACAGCGGATTGACTAAGTTTTATAATTCATAAGCGGATTTATGCTATTTTTATTTAAAATGCAGTACCGCTAATAACTAATTATCTATCAGTAAAAACGAAATAACGTATTTACGAGCAGCGCCGGATGTGGTCCGTGACAAAAAAGCGTCCCCCTCAGTCTCTTGGTGTGTGCTCTCTCTATCAGTTAGCAGCCAGTGTGTTACTCTGGAGCCTTATTGCTTGTTTTCGAAGAGTCAGACGAAGACTTTTTAACATGGAGGGTGAACTTATGGATGTTTCTCAGGGCCTACGCGACGCGTCTGGATTTAAAAATAGAATTTCGCCACATTAGCACTCTTCAAAATGGCGTCCGCGACGGCCAAAGAAGCCAGGATTTTACAACAAAACACGGTAAAACAATTATTTCTTTGCTGAGAAAAAATATATTTCATAGCTGACGTTATAGCACAAGTTTTTCTGAGCTTGAGAGTTTCACGAAATGGTCAAATCTGCTGGATTTAAAAAAGTAGTTCACCATTAGGACTCTTCAAAATGGCGTCCGCAGGGCAGCAAACTTACATACTCAGGGAATCACAAGGAACTCAGGAGACAGAGGCAACAGGAGACAATGCCAGGACAATGATAAACACAGAGATACAGACTTATTTTTGATTTGATTTGATGTTCATTCATTCATTTTAAAAGAACAATACAAAACAGTTTCATCAGATACAAGGATGAATAGACTTTTAGCTGAATGGATGGATGGATAGACAGTTAGCTGGATGGATGATCTTTAACAAGTTCTAAAATCATTAAAATTTAACCTCAGCTTGTGCCTCTGACCCAACAGAACCTCCTTCAGCAGCAGAATCCTCTGTGGTTCTCTGACTTCATCAGTCTGCAGGACTTCATCAGTCTCTCTCCTGGTTCTGGAGGAGTTCTGACCCACTCTTCTTTCCATTGTTGCTTCAGTTCTTTGAGGTTTCTGCTCAGCTCTCTGAAGGTTTCAGGTTCAGGTTCTGGACTCTGACTGGGCCGTTGATTTGATTTGATGTTTATTCATTCATTTTAAAAGAACAATACAAAACAGTTTCATCAGATACAAGAATACAAGTAGGATAAAATGAAAGGAGCAGAAAGAAGATGAAATCTTATTATATCTGCCCCTTATTTATTTCACAGTTTGTTCAACCAATGATAACCTTCAAACTACATCACAAAATGAATAACTCTACTTAATTTTTCTAACTGTAATACACAAACACACTAAGCTTCATCATATATAGTTTTTGAGCAAGTCCTTTTCGACCTTTTTCTTAAATGTATACATTGGGCAGCACGGTGGCACAACTGGTAGAGCTGCTGCCTCTCAGCGAGAAGGTTGCCGGTTCAAATCCCGGTCCGGGGCCTTTCTGGGTGGAGTTTGCATGTTCTCCCCGTGCATGCGTGGGTTTCCTCCGGGTACTCCGGTTTCCTCCCACAGACCAAAAAACATGCTTGTTAGGCTGATTGGTGACTCTAAATTGACCCTAGGTGTGAGTGTGAGAGTGGATGGTTGTTTGGTGTGAGTGAGACAGGTCCCTCTTGTAAATGAGTCCCCGTGACTCAACGAGGCTAGCCTGTATAAATAAAGGTTGAATGAATGAATGAATGAATTGATTTTGCATTTTTAACATCACTCTCCAGAACATTCCACAATCCAACTCCCTGAATTGAGGTAGACCGTCCCTTTAAGCTGGTTCTGAATTGTGGTTTGATGAATATCTGTCCCTTTAAGATTGTAATAACTTTGTCTAAATTTCTTTGGATATTTAAAGGTAATGTGTTATTATGAGCCCTATACATAACTGATAAAATACTATATTCTACCAATTCCTGGAATTTCAATAAATTTAGCTGAAGAAACAAGGTGTTTGATGGGTGACTGAAATGTTTTCTGGTGATTACTCTTACAGCTCTCTTTTGTAAAATAAAAACAGGCTTTGTAATTGTTTTGCACGCTTTTCCCCAAACCTCAATACAATAGATTAAATGTGGAACAATGATTGTGTTATACAACATATACAGAGCTTTATCAATTAAAAAATCCCTGACTTTATATACAGGTACATGAACACACAGCATGACAATCACAAACACCTGGACAACAAAATGGAGGAGATAAGCAAGACAATTAACAGAGAGACCAGGGAGTGTAGGGATGGGGACCCATCACCTGAGAGCAACATGCTTACAACTGTTATCTTGAAGTTCTAGGGTGTAGAGAGCCACAGAAACGGTTATGGTAGGCCGGATTTGGCCCACGGGCCTTGAGTTTGACACATGCGATCTAGTGGTACTAAAAGTAACAAAAGAAGAAAAAAAAACAGCCAAATATGTCAGCAGTTTAGCTAACAGACTTTGGAATGGGTACATTTTGTCCTTGTCAAACCTGTTGAAGAGAACCAAACTAAATACTCTGAAACTCAAACAACTTACTGTATAACAGTTCATGCACCGCTAGTTGGCAGTGTAGTGCAAATATTGCATAACTTGCTGCTACCAATTGTTGAATTTAATTAGCGGATTAGAATTAGCTTCCCCTAATTTTCATAAGACATTAGTGCTTTTGAAATTGCGGACCTAAATAAATTAATTAGTGCTTTAGAAATAGCGGAACTAATTTTTGGATTAGCGTTGCCCACCACTGTTGATTGGTGTCCATTAATTCAAAATAATTGTAACAAAATAGTGTCCACTTGTCTCCTTCAGAGTTCAAGAAAAGTGTAAACACTCAGAGTTTCAGAGATGTGAAGAGGCTTAAATCCCATAACGGACATGAGAGTGCTGTATTGCTACACTCTCCCTGTAACAGACTGACAATGACGGTGTCCTCTGCAAATTTCAGAATGTGACTGTTCATGTACTGACTCCTGCAATCATTGGTGTACAGGATGTACAGCAGGGGAAAAAGAACGCAGCCTTGAGGCGAACCAGTAGAAAAAAATGCCTCATATGACATAGAACCATTTACCCTGACTCACTGAGATCTATCAACAAGGAAATATAAAAACCCATCCAGCAACACTAGGACACAGATTAAAATCGGTCAGTAACTTATGAGCTAAAATGTGATGCTGAATGGTATAAAAGCAGAGGAAAAATCTACAAAAAGTAAATGCACGTAAGTGCCGAGGCCTTCAGTGTGTTTAAAAATTAGGTTAAGAAGTGTTAAGAAGAAATCTTCCATTTGGTTTGGTTAATTTGATCTCCAAAATCCTTACTATGAAACCTAAAATAGTAGAAAACTAGAAAGCATGTCTGTCATCCATCAAGCACATTATTTTATCAACTGAAGTTATTGAGGTTCCATGATTTGGTAGATTATAATATTTTATAAGTTATGTATAGGGCTCAGAATAACACATTACCTTTAAATATCCAAATACATTTTGTTAAAAGACAAACTTGTTATAATCAAGGGGACAGAGATATTTGTAAAACCAAAATTCAGAACTAGTTTGAAGGGACGTTCTACCTCAATCCAGGGAATTGGATTATGGAATGGTTTGAAACTGACTTGTTTAT
>JBBPBX010055749.1:12508-22998 GCA_038048925.1 Garcialebias charrua
ACGATAATCCTACATTTCTCACCTGGCAACACTGGTGGAGTGTTCTTGTGTGCGCGCTTGTGTACGCGCTTATGTGCGCGCTTGTGTGCGCGCTTGTGTGCACGCTTGGTGTGTGTTAAGAGGTGGAAAGAGAAGGGACGCTGCTAAAAAATATTTGTTAGCTGAATATATATATTAGTGTTTTTGAGTTTAATGTTTGTTAATAACTGATTACAAATCGGCTTATTTTACATGTGCGTAGCAAGGATTTTCTGAGGGGCGATCCGTTAAAAGATAGAGTGGACCGAGTGAATCTCACTTGGTTCGGTTGAAACTTATTTTACGTTTGTCTAGGGCTGGACGATATGGCCCAAATTTTTATCACGATATAGTTCTTAATTTCAGTCGATAACGATATAATTCGATATCGATATAAACAATATAAAAGCCTAAAAAAAACTATAAACTATACAAATAAATTAATGTTCCCCTTGTATTTGTATTTAGCCTCCAAAAAGATGGAAATCACCATCAAATAAACATAAAATTCTCAACCCAATAATTCTCAGTCGGGTCATCTGGACACTTTCTTTTTTATAGACACGTTTCATCCTCCATCCAGTTTCTATAAAAAAGAAACTGTCCAGATGACCTGACTGAGAATTATTGGATTTGGTACCTGGATTATTGAGCATGAACTTTCTTGCCATAAAATTCTCAACTGTGTCAATATTAATAGTTTTAACTTTAAACATCTTTAAAATTTACAGCATTGAAATTCATAGTTAATTAAATAAAACTTTTGGGTGTTGTTATTGATGAGAAGCTGACATGGAAATCTCATGGAAATTACTTAAGAATAAAAATAACAAAATCAATTGCATTACTGTATAAAGTAAAATAGTTTTTGAATGACAAAGTTTTGAATATATTGTATAATGTAATGATTGTTCCATATTTAATCTGTTGTATTGAAGTTTGGGGAAAAGCATGCAAAACTATTACAAACCCTGTTTTTATTTTACAAAAATTAGCTATAAGAATTATTAGTAGGAACGTGTTATGGTCACCCAACAAATATATTATTTAATCAATTGAAATTATTAAAATTTTATGATTTGGTTGAACATAGTATTTTACAAGTCATGTATAAAACAAAAAAAAATATTACCGTACCCCCAAATATTCAATTAAAATTTGTTAAAAAAAAGTTATTAAACCCTGAAGGGAATGTAAATGTTTGTCAAATCTTCATTTAGAACTAGTCTGAAGGAGCTGAGTTGTAAATCAGGAAACAGGATTGTGGAGTTGACTTGATATCACCATAAACATTTCTAAAACTATTTATATGTTTTAAAAGATGATTAAATCAAAGTTGTTGGGAAGGTGTGGTGCAGGTGAAGGTTGTTGTGTTTGTAGTTATTTTGTATTTTTTAAACAAGGGGCAGATATTATAACACTATTTTCGTCTTTCTGCACCTTTTCATTCAGTGTTTTTTTTTCTGATGAATTTTATTTTGAAAAAAAAAAACATGCAGCGCTGGGGCTGTTTGTTTCAGTACGTCGTAGTTTCAGGGAAACGTTGGCTCAAACTTTATTGTTCTGACTCCCATCATATTCTATCGAGTGGAAACTCTTCAGATTAAACAAGTTAGATGTTCCCACCGCTAGTTAGAACGACTCCGTCACGTTTTGCAGCCTAAAGAGACCTCGCTGCAGCAGAAGAAACCTGCAGTTTAACAAAACCGAACTACGTCCACACCGACAAATTAGTCTTTCCTCTCATCAGTGATGTCATCTCTTTCTCTTCGCTTGTGAAACTTTCTTCAATCACATTCTGACGGTCATGAGCACTCGTTTTGAAGCGAAAACTTAACGCACTTTGGAGACTAGCTTAGCTTTTAGCCTGCTACCGCTAACGTCTGCTGCTGGACTGAGCGCTGCGTAACAACGACGTCACCACGCATGTTTTGTGTCACAGCTTTTTCTGTCCGGGCGGTCTTCAACCCAAACAGAAAAAGAAAAACGTTGGTGAAACGTTGTAAAATCCTATCGAAAATATGCTTAAACTTCATATCATCGTTATTGAATAAAAGTATATTGCGATATTTATCGTTATTGAATTATTGTCCAGCACTACGTTTGTCTTTTATTGGATAAAAAAATGAGGACTGAGATTTAAAGGGGACCAAATGTAGGATATATAATTTTTTGTGGTTTATCTGTGGGCTATCCAGACCATTTTCAGTCAATTTTATACACAAAATAATGCTTAGATTAAAAAATATCCCCTTTCTAATTCTGCCAAATTTCACTTCCGTTCTAAACGACCGGTTTATGAATAATGAGGTCTGAAAGCCACGCCCTACAAAGACCTATTTACATTAACTACGCCCTCTGCAACAGCCAGTATCTCTAATATGTTGTTATTTTAAAATTAGCTCTTTTTTATTACTCATTTGACTTACTGTTAGTGCTAGTAGCTTAAGATAACTTACCAAAAGCCCTCTGCGCGCGCCGCCATTTGCAGCTCCTTTTTTTAGCATTAGCTCCGAGGCTAATGATAGCTTTTCCTCTCCGAGCGGGCGGTGTGCTCCGCTCGTTGCATGCGGCGCTTGTTGGAGCGTGCTTCAGTCCACACACAAAGTTCACAGAATGTCTCCAGTTAATTTATCCGCATGAGGCAACTTTTGACCGGACCCCCGGACGTCAAAAGTCAGTAGCTCCAGTCCCAACAACTCCCGCACGCAGATGGTGTCTTCGCCGGCGGTCTGCAAAACAAAAGGCTTAAAAAAAAAAAAAAAGGAAATCCGCGACCGTGACGCGAACCTGTGTCCTTCGGATGACGAGTCCAGTTCATTACCTCTGGGCCAACCGTGCAGTTGTGCAAAGACGGACTTTCATTGTATAAGAAATAATCACAACCACCTACATTTAGAACGCTGAAGTTTTGATTAGATTTTGATGAAGTGAAAGGTATTCTTAAAATAAATAAGTTGCTAATCTGAAAATATATCGATCAGTGGTGCTTGATGGCTCTTTTTTATTACTCATTACGCGAAGAGAGTGTGTGTGTGCACAGTTTTCTGCCGGCTTCGCGTTGGGAGCGATATTACACTAAAAATTGAACTAAAACGTAAAAATAACAATTATAAAGTATTATTATGTCGATGTATATGTCTAGTCTCACCCCGATTTCTCCGAAACAAAAGGCTTTAAAAAAAAGGGGGGAAAAAAAAAGATGCCATTGACGGGACGCGATCTCCGCTCTCCTGCGTGGCGGTCAAGTGTCGTAACCGCTCAACCAAACTGACAGTTGTGCAACAGTAGTCCTTCATCATATAAGAAACAAGTCCAAACCGCTAGAGTGTGTGTGCACAGTTTTAACGAGACAGAGTTCATTCAAACAAGGTAATAAAACATTCTGGTTTTACTCGAGATGTGCTGCATGGCTGGAGCAGGGCAAACCCCTAGCCCCCCATGGGCTAAATAAATGAATAAATGACCGCCAGGTCAGCTCCTAAACCGCTAGGCAACCGTGACATCTTTTATACTCAAGTGGGTGGAGCATCACCAGGGGTTGCTAGGTGAGGGGCTGGACTCAGGTTTGAGGTGATTGGCTACGGTTTGTGACATCACAAACCGCAGGAAGTGTGAAACGGAGCGTTTTTAATCACAGACAAATAAATCTACTTAGAGTAAATAAACCACTGGGTGCATTTTTTTGGCACAAGGACTGTTTTTTTATGAAGTAAATACCCAAAGTTTAGTAAAAAAACATTAAAAAGTGAATTTTGCATGTGTGGTCCCCTTTAAAAAAAGGAGTTTGTGAAACTCTTTTTTTTTTTTTTCCAATAAAAGACAAACGTAAAATAAGTTTCAACCGAACCGAGTGAGATTCGAACCCGCGTCGAGAAAAGGCTCTACGCGCCAACCCAACACTTATCCCGTGAGCTACTGGGGATCTTGCTTTTTGTAGGTCCACTCTATCTTTTAACGGATTGCCCCTCAGAAAATCCTTGCTACGCACATGTAAAATAAGCTGATTTGTAATCAGTTATTAACAAACATTAAACTCAGAAACACTAATATATATATTCAGCTAACAATTTTTTTAGAGGTTTCTGTAGTTAAATTTTAATGAAATTCAGCTCGCGCTGAGGTTGTTGTTAGAACGAGCTGATGACTCAACACGCAGCAGTCCCGCCCCTGCTGCAAACAACGAATCAAATGTGAGCAGTTCATGACGTCAAACTGGGCCCGGGAGCTCGGCCCAATCAGAACCTGCGTCGGTAGGGTTCCAAAACCAGGGCTCCCGCCGGCCCGAGAAGGCAAATGCGAACCACACGAACTCGGGTTAGAAGCAGGGTGGAGCCGGGGAGGGCCGTGCAGTGCGAAAACGGCTTGTGAGAGGGTGCTATTCATAAGACTGAGCTGAATACAGCTTCTCAGACTGAGGAAGTCTTTCGGACGAAAGATGAAACGTTTCTACCTTTTTTGTTGTTTTGTTTTTTTGAATGTCCAGAGGACCAGACTTAGCTTTTTTAGATTTTTCTACCTGGATTATTGAGCATGCGTCAGCGTAGTTTGAACTACGGTAATTGTTTGAAAAATGGGGCAGATATAATAAGATTTTATTTCTTCTTTCTGCTGCCTTTCATTTTATTTTTTGTATTCTTATCGTTTATGGGATTGTTTTGTATTGTATTTTAAAATGAATAAATTTATCAAATTTAATTTAATTATAATTTAACTTATATCGCAAAAAAAATTATATTGATATTTTTAAAATATCGAGATATCGCCCAGCTCTACTGTTTACTATATGTGCCTGTGTGACAATTAGGACAAAGCTTTGACTCAGAAATATATCTTTGTTACTTTATGGAAAGAAAAAAATATTGAGATAAATAGCATATATCGCTATTCGTCTTAAAATATTGAGATATTAATTTTGGTCAATATCGCTCAACTCTGTTCACGAGACAATGAATGATGGGAAATGAAGTTACCCAGCAGGACTTTGCAAAATTACAAAATGATTGATGTGTTTTACTTGTTAGTGGTTTAATTGTTATGCTGAAAGGTTTTTATCTTTTCTTCAGGATAAAAGAAAAGTTTCCGTATGCGTTTGATGACATTTGCCTGTACTCTGAGGTTTCTCACCTCTTAGCCCACTGTATGTTCCGCCTGACCTCAAGACGCTTCATACAAGAGCTCTTCCAAGACGTGCAATTTATGGCAGTAAGGGATCAAACAATCCTCTGTACCTTGTCTGAATCAGACTCCCAATCGTTGAGTGTTTTAATCTTTGTTTGTCCTCCTCTCAGATGTACGAGGAAGCAGAGGCAATGCTGATGAAGCTACCGAAACCTGTTGACGAGGACGCTAACCCTCCTGCAGAGTCCTGATCCTCACTGGCCCACCCTGCTCTGTGCACAGCTGCAGTCCCGCCTCCTAACAATCATGGAAAGAAAGCAAGACTGAGGCTCAGACAGGAAAAAGTTGGGCATGTTTCTGTTGCTTAAAACTGTATTGTCATCAAGGACAAAGGAGGTGGTCGTCACCCAGCGTTCATCAAGCAAATATGAGCCGGAAGCAAAAAGACGTCGGTTTCTGTAAACAAATTTACCAACACAAAAACACGGAGCCAAATGCTGTTCTGACATGGGGTCGGCAATCTTGACCAACACTTGATACATACCTGTAATGCTAAAGGACGAGCTGGATCATTAGGACGCTTTGTTTTAAAAACGTGTATTGTGTTATTTTACAGATGTAGGCATGTTGTCAGGTCTACCTGGAGGTTCCTCAGACCATGCGTTCTTTAACAAAACACTAAGGAGGGATCCTGCTGTTTTTAACTCTTAACTCCAGCCTTCCTGCTTGTTAGCCAGATATGTGCTTTTGCTTCTCTTTCCTCACCACTTCCTACAACTTTTAGCCTCTTGTCAGCTCATTACCTTTCACTTTCCTCTATCACAGACAATCAAACATCACTAATGTAGTTTCTAAAGCATAATATCTACCACCTTTACTCAGTAGATAAGAAGCATAGCATGCAAGTTAATGGTAGTTTGTTCCATCCTTTACTTGCTTAGGACCTTTTAATGTTTTTTCTTCAGCCGTTGCATTTCTATCAGACCTCATGAAGGTGGTCTTTTGAAAGACGCTTACTTGTGTAAGTTGTTTATCGAATGGTCGAATGATGACATTTCTAGCACCAAACTGCACACAAACGTTTCCAAACTCTTTCATAAACCTCGCAGCTTCTTATCGCAATACCTTCTTACCTCCCGCACATCACTTTTACTGCATGTTCAACAAGCATGGCAAAGTTGTGACGCCACCTTAACATACCGGTACTTCTTTGAAAACCTTTTGTTTTTCAGCAGGTTGCCATCACATGCTGCCATACACTGTAGGACTATAGTTACCCCAGGATCTTTTCCCACAATGCAATATATCACTATGTGTCATTTGATGAGGAGGAGAAAACGGAGGAGAGCGGTGCAGTGCTATGACTAAAGGATTTGTAAAAGGTTTCCATGGAAACAAGGTTCTCTGTTTCCATCGGCTCGTTTTTGCTCAAATGCTGCTACACAAATGGACTCGTAGAGAGATGATTCATAGATCTGCTGAGTGATGTCAGACCTGATCTATTATATGTCTGTACCATAGTGAGCTCAACCAGAGAAGAAGAAAATGTTATTTATATTTTTCCTCAAGACTGTATAATAATTTAATTGTTTTTTTGTTTAGTTTTTTGCCTGAATTGTGGTTTCCCTTGTATAATGTGTACAGTATGTTTTGGGGGCATTGATGACCTAAAGAAACATACAATCCTATCAAAGGGATGCATATGTTTTGGGGGCATTGATGACCTAAAGAAACATACAATCCTATCAAAGGGATGCATTGTTAATAAAAACAAAATTTGAAACACCTGAATTTTTTTTTTTGGTTTTTTTTTTTCGAAAATCACCCAACCCCTCAAAAAATGCTTGATTATTTTTTTAGGTTAAAATTGAGCAAAAATTTCACAGAATTGAGATGATTCCTGTTGTTAAAGTCCAGTATCAGAAAATGTTGTAAAGGTTAGAGCTTCATTCAATTCTGATCACTTATCAGCTCGTTTGTCTCACAGGTCTTTATCAGCGTTGGAGACTGGTATCAGTCTGACCTGGCACCAGTGTGATCAGACAAGTGTCTATGACGAGCCTGCAGGACTGACGTGAACTCACAACACTGATTCTGTTTTTGGGCACTACCTTTATTACCGTACACTTCATAAGCTGTAACTTAAGTTTGAGCTTCAGGGAACTGCAGAGCTTATAAATGTGTTGGGGCAGCATATTTCACATTTTCATTCCAAACTCATCAGCTACTGTGGAGGGAGAGGCTCCGACACAGCCTGTACCAGGCTTTGACCAAATTCAAGAGATCTTTCTAACAGCGATACAGCCAGTAAAACAAGTGGTCCACTGATGAAGGATTTGAAAAGTGAATGTTTGTAGATTTTGAGAGGAGTGTTTTTCTGGACTAGAATTGAACAAGGAATGCAGATAAACCTTAATATTTTTATTGCAAGGTATTCATGTGGCATAGTAGCTCATTGGTAGAGCTGTTGCCTCTCAGCGAGAAAGTTGCTGGATCAAATCCAGGCCAGGGACCTTCCTGGGTGGATATTCGCTCCTTGCATGTGTGTGGGTTTTCCTAGATGCAGCCACACCAAAAAGTAAGTTTGTTGCTTATTTTTAGTTATTCAACTCATGGTTTCATGTGGTGGTGGCCATGCTGGATTTTGACATGGCAACCCAAATGCCTAAATGCAGCTATACACACCAAAATGGAGGTTCTATTCAATTATGTTCTCGCAGTCACAACACAGACTATGAACAGTAAAAAGAAAGTTACAGAAATTGCATTTCCTGTGAAAATGCAGAATTGAAAAACTGCTGAAATTAGCTTTAAAAAATGCTGAAATGGAAGAACAAGCCTAAATTAGCAGAAGAAAGCAGAAAGAACACTTTGCTGAAATAAGTTTAAATTAGTACAAACATTGGGAAATTAGCTAAAACTGAAATTGGCAATAAAAAAATGGAAGAAAGGTAGCTGAAAGACAGAATGAAGCTTAAACTACCAGATGTAAGCAGAAGGAGCGGAAATGAGTTAAAAGTGGAATTAGCCACAAAAGGTACCGTAAAATTTGCACACAAAAAAAAAACTAGCTGAAAAAGCAGAAACCAAAGCTGAAACAAGATCTAAGCAGAAATTATTGAAAAGAAGTTACTGTATAATTAGGCTGAAAGTAGCAGAATTACCACAGACATTTTGACTCTATCTGAAAACAGACGAAATTATATAGGCCTATGCTAAAAAGGTAGCTGAAAAGGTAGAACAAGTTTGCATAAAGCAGAATCTCAGAATCTGCTGGAATCCTGGCAAAAACCAATGCAGATTTGTTCCTGTCTTTGATTTTATACATATACCTTATAATGTTTTGCTAGTTTTTTGATACTTTGTTAAAAAATATATATATATTTTTTTTTTCTCTCTTTTGTTTTCTATTGTTTATTGTTTGTTTGTTTGTTTATTGTTTAAGGAAATTCTACCATTGCTGTTCATTGTTCTTTAGTTTTAGCAGGTCCCTTTCGTAAATGAGCCCATGAGGTTCAAAAGATTTACCTGACTAAATAAAGGTTGAATGAATAACACGTTTGCTGAAAGAAGCGAGCACAAAAAAGTGGAAATGATCTGACAAAAGCTGAAATTCCCACAAAAAAAAACACCTGAAAAGTAGCTACAAAAGCTAATTAAATTACCAGAGGCACATTTTTGCTGAATTAGGCTGAAAAAGTTGAAATTATACTGCAAAAAAAGTGGAATTAGCTGAAAAAGCTAAGTTTAGCATGAAAACAGCTAAATGGTTGCTGAAATAGCAGAAAAGGCTGAAACACAGAAATGAACTGATAGGACCATAACAAGCTGAAATTAGCAGAAAGAAGTTATAAGAAGCACAAAAATGTAGTTCGCAGAAATAATCAAAAATGAGCACAAACAGCTGAAAGTAGTTGAAATTTTTTTGAAATTTACACAGAGAAGCTATAGCCTGGTTAAAACCAGACTCTTGTCCTTCACTTCGCTTTGGACCAAAGCGAAGTGAAGGACAAGGGTCTGGTTTTAACCAGGCTACAGAGAAGCTGAAGCAGAACAAAATGTGAAAGAAGCAGTAAAAGGTTGTAAACGGATCTAAAGATTTGAAGGATCGTAAAAATGAGCTCAATTCATTTTTTACGAGGGAAAAAAAAATGTCAGAAAAGACTATTTCAAAAAGCTAAAGTTGCACCAAAATAGCTACACTTCTGAAAGAGCTGAATTTACTTGATTTGTTGAAATAGCACAAAAATTGCGGAACAAAAAAGATGCTGAAAAATGTACAGAAGAAAAATGGATCACAATAGTGTGAATATGCTTCATAAACATTCATACTATTATAACTTTCCATACACAGTCAGTTCTGGGGTGGAGGTGGGGTTGAGTTGCCTCAGACCCTCTTTATTTCACTTACAGGTAACTCTTTTTAATAACTCAGTACATATACAAGAAGGGACATTTTTAGCTTTTTAGATTGAAACAAATACAAACTGCCTTGAATAAAATAGCATCGCCTTCAGTATATTTATCTATAGATAAATACTAATGTGCTGCGACTGCTGTGGAAGGAAATACAGATTTGGAGTCAACAAATACATTTAAAAAAGTGTTGTTTGAAACAAATAAATTAGAAACACGTTAAAACCTAATACATTTTGCATTACATTTGTAACGTCTAATTACCTGTCTTGAAAATAAAATCTCATAGCAAAATATAGTTCTAACATAAACATTTAGTCCGCTTAGCAAACGCTTTAAACATTCTTTGATGATTTAACATTTTCTAGCTTTTACATCATAGCACATTAGAAAGAAAAAAAACTAGTCAATGCTGGAGTGCGTGTTTCATGGGTTCCCAACCATGGTCCTTGAGGAACACCATCCTGCATGTTTTAGTTGTTTCTCTTCTCCGACACACCTGATTTTAATGAAAGGATGATTAACACTTAACAGGCTTCTGCAGAACATGAGGAAGTAATTAAATCACTGAATCAAGTGTGTTGGAGCAGGGAAACAACTAAAGCATGCAGATGGTGTTCCTCAAGGACCAGGGTTGGGAACCCCCTGATTTAAATCTCACTAAACAATGCCCAAATAATATTTTTTTACACTCACACAAAATAATTACCGTACATTCAGCACGCGTATAAAATAGGTACAAAATGGAAAAGTCTAGATCCAGCTGGTTGTCGACTGTCATTGCAGTAGCCCGTTGTTGCATTATTCCCAGAAACATTGCACAACTGTTCCGTGTTATCATTTGTCCCACAAGTCCATTTTTGATTGAGGTACTTAGGTTAATGATTTCCATTTGAAGCCAAAAACACATGTCCACGTCTGCTCGGTGTCCTTGT
>JBBPBX010055750.1:0-22997 GCA_038048925.1 Garcialebias charrua
GTTATGACCGAAAGAACAAGATCTCGGATACAAGCGGCTGAAATGAGTTTTCTCCGCAGGGTGGCTGGACTCTCCCTTAGAGATAGGGTGAGAAGCTCAGTCATCCGGGAGGGACTCGGAGTAGAGCCGCTGCTTCTCCACATCGAGAGGAGCCAGTTGAGGTGGCTCGGGCATCTGGTTAGGATGCCTCCTGGACGCCTCCCTGGTGAGGTGTTCCGGGCATGTCCCACCGGGAGGAGACCCAGAGGAAGACCCAGGACACGCTGGAGGGACTATGTTTCTCGGCTGGCCTGGGAACGCCTTGGGATTCCCCCAGAGGAGCTGCTCCAAGTGGCTGGGGAGAGGGAAGTCTGGGCCTCCCTACTTAGGCTGCTACCCCCGCGACCCGACCCTGGATAAGTGGAAGAAAATGGATGGATGAATAAATAATAATAATAAACTTTATTTGTACAACGCCTTCCTACAATGCCTTGCATTGACCAAGGTGCTTAACAGGACAGAAAGTATAAAAACCGGCACAATAAATCAGTGAAAATAGAATAAAAGCAACAGCAATAAAAGGAGGCAATGGAAATAAAAATGCTACATACTAAAATACCAAAAATAATAAAAGTTACACACTGAAAGCTTTTTTGAACAAGTGGGTCTTCAGTCTGGTTTTGAACAGAGTCAGATCAGAGGTGGCACGCAGCTCAAGGGGGAGGCTGTTCCAGGCTTTTGGGCCGGCAACAGAAAATGACCGGTCTCCCCATTGTTTGTACCTTGAGCGAGGCACCTCCAGCAGGTGTTGACTGGCAGAGCGTAAATCTCTGCCGGGCTGATGGGCTTTCAAAAGTTCTGAGATGTAGAGAGGTGCAAGTCCATTCAGAGCTTTGAAAACAAACAGGAGCAGCTTGAACTGTATCCTGAACTGAACCGGGAGCCAGTGTAGAGAGGACAGGACAGGAGTGATGTGTTCATATTTTCGTGTGTTGGTCAAAAAGCGGGCGGCAGAGTTCTGTACAAGCTGTAAACGGGAGATGGAGGATTGATTAATACCAACATACAAAGCATTACAATAGTCAAGTCTGGAGGTCACAAAGGCATGGATGGCCTTCTCCAGATCACTACGGCTGAGGAGTGACTTTACTTTAGAGAGCAGACAGAGCTAGCCTGGCCCTCGCCTTCCTACGCAACTCCACTCAATTGCGAAGTGAAGGACAAGGGTCTGGTTTTAACCAGGCTAAGACAGAGATGAAAAAAGCTGGTCTTGACAACAGAACTGATCTGTTTATCAAGCTTTAAGTCGGAGTCAAGCTGCACTCCAAGATTTCTGACCACCGGGTTGAAGTGGGGGAGGGGAAAACCAAAACTGGGACTGGGAAGGATGTTGCTGGTGTCACCGGGTGCACCAAATAAAATGCATTCAGTTTTATCTGTGTTTAGGTGGAGGAAGTTTTGAGAGAGCCAGTGCTTAATGTCATTTAAGCAGTTGACAAGAGTGTTTGAACTGAGTGAGGGGTTGGGAGTGACTGGCAGATAGATTTGTAAATCATCTGCATACATATGAAAAGACAGATTATGACGTGCAATGATTGATCCTAATGGCAGCATGTAAAGAGAAAAGAGGACTGGCCCCAGAATGGATCCCTGTGGTACGCCAGAGGTCAGAGGGGTTGATGAAGAGGAGGACAGATCACCTATCATGACAGAAAAAGTTCTCCCAGTTAAGTATGATCTGAACCACTCAAGCACAGCTCCCTGGAGGCCAACCAGCTGAGACAAGCGGTTGATTAGTACCTGATGGTCGACGGTGTCAAAAGCTGCTGAGAGGTCTAACATCACCAGCAGAGCAGGGTTTTTTGCATCCAGGGACAGAAGAATGTCATTCTGCACTTTGAGCAGTGCAGATTCAGTGCTGTGACGAGCTCGAAAACCTGACTGAAATTTTTCAAACAGGTTGTTGAGCTCTAGAAAAGATTGAAGTTGAATAAAAACAATCTTTTCTAGGACCTTTGATAGAAATGACAGATGGGAAACTGGTCTGAAATTAGAGAGAGCTGTAGGATCTAGGCCTGGTTTTTTGAGAAGAGGCCTGACCACAGCGTGTTTGAAAGCAGATGGCACAAAACCTGAAGATAGACAGCTGTTAATGAATGACAAAACACAAGGACCAATTACATCAAAGGACTGTTTGAACATTTTAGAGGGAATGATGTCCAGAGAACAGTTTGTTGGTTTCATCTGCTGAACCACCTTGATGAGGTGAGGCAGTGAAACCAGGTCGAACTCGTCAAAAACAGCTGTGGTTGTTGCAGATGCACATGATTGGACAGTGTTGGATGGACTGACAATGTTCTGCCTGATAGAGTCTATTTTGTTGACAAAATAGCTCTGAAAGTCGTCACAGGTAGACTGTGTGGCAGTTTTCAGAACATTGACAGAGGGATTGATGACAGACTGGATTGTGCTAAATAGTGTAGCGTCTTCGGCCGGTTGGAGCTGGTGGAGATTAAATTGGAAAGGTACTGTGATTTTGCCTGCTTAACAGCATTTTGATAATCACAGAGACAGTCTCTCAGTATTCCCTGGGATACATGAAGCCGGTCCCGCCTCACTCCCGCTTTCCAGCAGCGTTGTCCAAGGGCCCGCGTTGTTTCGTTGATTCGGTTTGTTTTGTTCCGTTTTTTGAATGTCCAGTTGACCAGATTTAACATTTTTAGATGTATTCATTATACACATTTTGTCCATTTTGTTGTTGTTGTTTATCCATGGATGGGTCATGATGGCAACAGGTCCAGGAAGGAAACCTCAACGTCCTTCAATGTTCTCCAGCTCCTGCTTGGAAATCTTGAGGCATTTTGAAGTCAAAGGGGATGCACAAGCTTCAAGATAGTTCTGCAGCAGGGTCTCCTTACAGATGCACATGCTCAAGAAGCCTCCAAAGGAAGGCACCCAGGAGGAACCACCTCACTCTTTTCCAAGCGGAGTAGCAGACACTCCACTCTGAGCTCCTCACCATATGTCTGTCTGAGCCCAATCACCCTGTGAAGGAAGTTCATTGCAGCTGCTTGTGTCTGAGATCTTGTTCTTTTACTTATGGCCCATATCTGATGGCCATAGGTGAAGGGTGACATATAGACAGAGAGCTTTGACTTTGGGCTCAGCACCATCGTCACCAACACAGACTAAAGCAACTCCCTCATTACTGAGGATGAGGTCCTGGTCCATTAAACCATCTCCATCCTGCTATCATTTCCGAGCAAGACTCTCAGAAACTTCAATGTCTCCATGTGTGACACAGACTCACCCCCAAACAAGAAAGGGTTGAGAACCATAGCCTTCGACATAGAGGAGACATAGAGGAGCTCTTTGTCAGCCAAGACACTCCACGCTCAGCTGCAACACCCCCCACCTACCCACCCACCCCCAGAACCACATCATCCAAAGAAAAGTCTAGATCTCATCTACTCATCTAAAATAAGATTTATTTATTTTTTATCCTTAGCTTGGCATTTTAAAACAAGTGGAGCTTCCTCTTGGATTGTCCTCTGTCTGAGTGTTTCTGATCTTCTGTGTAGTAAGACAGACACGTACTGTCCACTAGTATGTAAAAGTGTGATGCAGGAGTTATCCTGACACAACTTTATACTTAATTATTCACGGATTATCTTCTTTTTTGGATTAAACAACATATCTTGTGTGACCAGAATGAGTGATGTAATGTGACAATGAAATGTTAATTATAGTTGACCCATCAGGAGATGCGGTCATTTATTTAACAGATCATTAAAATTAACATCATATGTACACTGGATTGATTGATCAATTTCCTATAAATTAAGCGTCAGCACAGATGAAATAATGTATCCGTAATTTCTAGGAACAACAGAATAAAGTTACGAGATGGTAATTAATTATATCTGAAGGCGCTTTTTAACTTAATGTTACAGCCAAGATAAGGAGGATAGTAAGAAGGAGGAAAGAAAAGGAAGTTGTCTTGAGTGAATGAATTCAACCAGAACATGGCACACTCTCCGTGCGACATCCAGCTAAACGCAGGTCCGCTTTCGCAAACATCGACGTCTTTACCTTGCAAGACGGTCAGTCAAGAATGGAGCTTTCCTTGACGTCCGAGAGGAAGTCAGTCTGTTTACCTTTGCAGCGTCTTCTGCGTCCGCGTCAAATCGGACCAGAGTAGTGGCAAGTAGTTCTGGTTCGGTTTCCAAAATAAAATATTCCTCAAAAGGAATTTTTATTAAAAACTGGGAGCTTGTAAGCTCGAATCGGATTTACAGCCAGCGTGCTGTGAATCCTGACTGAGGGCCAGACCTTTGGCTCATGGTCAAAGTCCCACAGTTTAAGGGAAAGTTTAATTTAATCTAAACTTCCCAGCAGAACTGAAAGTTCACGGAAATTAAAGCTTTTATAGAGGGCTTGACTTCAGAGTACTCACTCCTTCCTTATTGGTTAGCAACCAGGAAGTAGGAGGAGTTTAGTCGAGGTCAGAGAGGTTATTAGAAGTCATGGGGATGTTAGTGTTTAGGAGAAGGGAGCAGAAATAAGGATCAGAGCAGGCGCCAGCTTAATGATTAAAACTGATTACAGTCTTAAACTTGTAAACAAAAAGTTCAATTTGACCTGTCCTTGGCTTTAGACAGAGTCTTCTTTGATTTTCAAAATATTGAACAATAACAATGATCATACAATAAACACACGGTTATTCTTTTGATATATTTGAATTAGAACAAATTGAAGAGTCTCTTGGTGATTTAATTTGTGTCCTGGATTCAAATTAAACAAATAAACAGTGTTCATTGTCTTCTCAAGGTTTTCAAGAAAAGGTGTCTCACGGACAGTTTCAGAGAAACGAGGCGTTCCACTACATCTGCATCTTTCCTCACTGTAAAACAAAAAAAGCTGGAAAGTTTTAGCCGAAAACAGTGACCAAAGTTGGCCATTCTTTGCTGATGGTCATAATAAAAAGTTAGTAATGAACTAAACAACACATAAATAAAAGTGAGAAACAAAACATGAAGTGATAATGATGTGGTTTAAGTTTCCACATGGAATGAACAAACTTAATTCTGTTTTTTCTTTAATTATTTGTGTGTTGCTCATTTAACACACAGCAGTGTCAGGTGGAAGACGCTCATTTCAGTTTCCTCTGTGTGGACCATCGTTCCTGTCTTCTCTGACTTCTCAAAAGTCCTGCATGGTTAGATGTTTGGCACCAAGCAGCAGTGGGTACAGACAGTGCTCTGGTCCAGAGATTTAACCATTAACTATAGTTTTGGTTCATGTTTAAATATTGTAGTTTCATCCCTTACCAGTTATGTACATCAGAAAAAAGTACATAGTATTGAATTGAATGGCAGAGTGAATAAATCAGTAAATTAATACATTTACATAGCAAAATAATGGAAAGGTACAAATGAAACGGCACAGCTGACTGAAAAACGGAAGGTTATTTTCATCAAAAATCCCCCCTGCAGCTCAATAATTATTTTAAATGTCAACTTGTCTCAATAAATCTGTTGTTTCATATTGTTTTTAAAGTAAAGGCTTGAAACAGTAAAAGTGGCAGAGAAGTCGTTATTTCATCCAAAATTTTCAAATAGTTTTAAGGTTTTGAGTAAACTTGTAAAAGCTAAACTAAACCATTTTTTTTTATGTTTCATATTGACACTTTACAGTAAATGCAAGTAAAACTTGTAGATCAGCACAATTCACAACAATTATACCCAACTGTCTTCTGTCCTCCTCTTAAGATTGGGGCCTAAACACAAAGCAAATATAAAATCACTGGAAGTCAAACGTGTATTAAAAATACATAATTTCCAAAGACATGAAATTAATAGCACACTATCATATGCATAATGGTTTTTGCTTGACCTAAAATGGGGTTTACTCGTTGTTGAGGTGTTTCTATGTCTTTGTTTTATTTTATTTTTACAGTTTTATCTTTATAGTTTTAAAAAGTAGTAAAAAATTGAGGAAAGGGAGTTATAAAAATGACTTTTGAATTGACATATTTACTTCATGTATTAGAAACATATAAAAGTTGTGCGTCACCACAAAGTGACCACTAGATGGCGATGTTGTCAAAAACCACACGGATGACAGGAACGCGCAGTCAGCGCCAGCTCCTCAACAACATGATGATTCAACCACTGAGCCACTGGATCTGGTAGTTTTCCTCTGTTCTAAAGAATGAAGCTGACAGGGAGTGGGATTTTTAAATTCCTGCTGTTTTTCAGCAGTAAAACCTGTAATGATGAGTTTGCAACAGTTTGTAGATGTATCCAGTCAGGTCATTGTAAGTGCTCATTTATCTGACTGTCAAATCACTCCTGGTGGAGCTCTTCTGTTTTAATTTCACTAACGGCCCCTTTATGTCTCATTTACCCACGTGGCTCCAGCTCCCACAGTCTGAACAAATTTTGGGAGAAGAAAGCCAAAATGCTCTAATGAGACTTATTTCTTCTTTATGCTTTTGTAGATTTTTTTATTTTTTATTTTTTTATTTGTATAGCTCCCAGTTATTTTTTATCTTGAGCTTCAGACAAAAGATTGGACATTAGAATATATTCTTGCATTTCAGTTTGGAAGATTTTTTTTTTCATCATTTGATTTTGTGGACAGACTTAACAAACAAAGGTGATAAATTATAAAACACTCACTGCAAACCAACATGTGATATTTGCTCATCATGAGCCATGAGATGGAGGTAGTGCCTCAATGGTTTAAGAATCACTGTTTGAATGAACTGCAATAAAACTGTCTTATAATTTTTGTCTTATAAGATCATGCTTATGTGGAAAATCTGCTCAATTGTACCTACCGTATTTTACGGCCTATAACTCGCACCTTTTTGCCTAATTTGCATGCCCTGCGACTTATACGGTGAAGCGACATATTTATGGATTTTTTCCCATATTTTTAGACCAATTTTTGCCTGAGATATGACCGTTTCCATTCATTCTGACGAAAAAATGGAGCAGTACCACTTTCGGCCGTTAGGGGCGCAGTACCACTTTCGGCTGCTAGGGTCCACGACCGTTCCCAGCTCATGTGTCCGACGGCATTCTCCTCTGGTCGGACTCACTCTGCCGCAGCACAGCCACCTTCTCTGGAGGTAACTACTGTTCAGTGTTTTACTGTTAGCAAAAAAGCTCAAGAACCACAGGACAGATTTTGATGAAACTTACAGAAAGTAATCACTGGATGGACATTTACAACTGATTAGCTGTAGGAGATGTTTGAGTGAAAATTCGATTTATTTATAATTTATTTTCGCAGCACGCGCTCACTTTTGAAAGACCGTCAAAGCGAAACAATTTAAATCCAGCTGATTTGAACATTACGTTAATTTTTAAAGGAAAAGTTCAGCTCAGAAACACTTTTGCTATAATGTCGGCAAACATATACAGTATATTTTTACAAGGTGTATATCTTGTTAAATTTTGAAGAAATGAACCGTATCCGCTCGCTGCGCGTGCAAGCTTCGCAGCACCAATGTAGTGAAACTATTTTTTTTTATTCAGCTGATTTGACTAATACGTGCATTTATTAAGGAAAAGTTTTTTTTTTTAATTAAATGTATTCATTCTACATCAACATAAAAGAAAACAATGTATAAACATACAGTGTAAAATGTAAAAGACATAAAATGAAAGGTGGCAGAGAGAAGAAATAATCTTATAATTTCTGCCCCTTTTTTCACAGTAACAAAATCAAACTCAATCCAAACAATCAATTCAAGCAATGTTTCTCAAGTAACAATAACAAAAAAAACAAAAACAACAACAACAACAACAACAACAAACAAAATAAGACAAACCAAAAAAACAAACAACTTCGTTAATCAACTAGAGTTTCCTAATTAAATGGATTTAACTAAAGATTTTCATATTTTGATAACAACTTAGATTTGATCATCTTTTTAAACACAAGCATCGATCTAGCAAATTTAATATCGTTATCTAAAGTGTTCCATAAATCAATTCCCTGTATCGAAAAGTTCAGCTCAGACACATCTTTGCTATAAATTTCAGCAAACAAATCATTGTTTTTAAGTGTTAATCTTGTTAAAGTCCTATCGTGCAAGCTCCTGTGGCCATTTCCGGCTTGTCACCGCTGACGCGTAACATACGCGACGCGTCAGCGGTGATGTATAATAGATGCGATATAAAGGGCGAAGCGACATACTGTATTTATGGATTTTTCCACTTTATTGGACATAATTGGACTGATGCGACTTATAGGGCGGTTCGACTTATCGGCCGGTAAGTACGGTACATGA
This sequence comes from Garcialebias charrua, assembly GCA_038048925.1. Taxonomy (NCBI): domain Eukaryota; kingdom Metazoa; phylum Chordata; class Actinopteri; order Cyprinodontiformes; family Rivulidae; genus Garcialebias; species Garcialebias charrua. The sequence continues at coordinate 8,285 of JBBPBX010055750.1, forward strand.
AATTATTCTGTCTCATACTGTGTCACTGTCTGGAGCCAAGCAACTCGGTTAGAATTGCACCGCTCGGGGTGGTTACATGTTGGAGCAGCTCTGTTCATTCTGAGTTATTGCTTTTGAAAACTTTAATTCCTCTTTTTTAGATGAGTATTTAGATGCTGTGCAGCTGGAAGGATTTTTACTGAAACCTTTCTACTTTTTGGCATTTGTTGTAGATACTTATAATGCAGTGATAAGGTACAATATTATATCCTAAAGAAATAGTGATAATAACTTATTGGTAGTCTGAAATGTTTAATATAACAACTCTAGATGAAATATATAGGTGGCAAGTTTGGCAAGAAACTGGTCAGTTCCCCTTCAGTCAGGTCACGGCAGTGCAACACAGTATATATGGGAATTAATCCACCGCGCGGTTCACCTGAAGCATTACAATCAAGCCTTATAAGGCAAGTGAGGCGTCTACGTCTCCAGAGGCCACGCCCCTCTGGTATAATAGACGGAGTACGCCTCACATTTGGCCTCTTTTGCGCACTTCACCATTTGCTTGAAGCTGAACTCTTCTGAACTCCGTGGGATTTTTTTCTTCTCTATGGCTAAACTGCCTGACCGGAGGCGAGCACGCTCCCTACCCAAGGCGTCACGAGAGAGCACCGTCCCGCGAACTACTTAGTTGGCTAACTAAGTACGAGAAGAACCGCTGTTCACGGCTTGCTAGCTCCTGCTAACTAGCCGTGCGCTCTCGTTGTTAGCTTCGTCTAACAAGTTAGCTCCATCTAACGAAAGAAGCGCCTTCGTCGAACAGCTCGGCTAACATTCGACGCCTTCCACTACCAAGAATGGCTCCCGACAAGGCAAAAAGAAAGTCAAAGCACTCGGGCAAGGCTACAGGACCGGCTAGCCCCGGGTCACGGCCCTGCCCGAACGAATGCAGATTCGTCATCGCCGCTTCGGACACCCACGAGGCCTGCCCCGTGTGCCTGGGTATGGTTCACGCGAAGGCTGCCCTAACTGACCCAGACGCGTGCATACACTGCAGCCAGCTCCGCCTGGCTGTGAGGGAGAGGCCATGGAGCTCGTGGCCAAGACGATGAAGAAGGCAGGCGCGACGAAGAACCCGCTCCCACCCGAACCGCTCAGGCCCTCAGCTGAGCTTGAGGCCGACGCGATGGAGGGGACCTAGGCCCGGTCCTGGGGGAGCAGAGCGGACCTCGACGAGGAGATGGGGGACAGCTCGGCCCGGCATCACTTCGACTCACGTGAGTTCCTTCAGTCAGACAAAGGTTCCCTCGCGGCCTCGTACGACATGTTGGACGCGGACGAGGAACAGGGAGATGACGGGGACTCCGTGGACTCCTCTCAGGGAGCTACCCCAGCTCAGGGCGAAGCGGACGGCTCCTCCACGGCCCTGCTCGAACTGTGCCGCAGAGCAGCTGAGACGCTGAAGGTGAGCTGGCCTGAACCCCCACCTTGCCAACAACAAACCAGACTGGCTGGCAGCTACTTTCTGGGAAGGCAGCAGGTTCCGGCAAGACACAAGATACCTTTGTTCCCGGACTTTTTGACTGAGCTGACCCACTCATGGGCGGTCCCGAAGGCTCCACTCTCCCTGCCTTTAGCCCAGTTCCTGGACGTCGACAACATGGAGGCGGTGGGCCTGGCCCGCATGCCACAGATGGATGAGACACTGGCAACGTATTTGGTGCCGAAAACGTCCGGCTCGTAACCAACGCTCCCGAGCAAGCAGTGCCGCACGACAGCGCTCCAGCAGGAGAAGAGCTACCGGGCCCAGGGCCTCGCCGCACGTGCCCTCAACATGGCGTCCATGCTCCAGGCCTATCAGGCTGAAAAACTGCAGGAGCTCCAGCAGTCGTCTTCGAAGAAGCAGGCTGCTGACGCGCTGGAGGAAACATGAAGGACAACTGACTTCATCCTCCGCCTGACCTGTGCAGCAGCAATTGTACAGGGTAAGGCCATGGCTGAGCTGGTGGTTGCACAGAGGCATCTGTGGCTCACGCTGACGGAGCTGCCCGAGAGCCAACGCTCCGCGTTCCTCCACCAGGCTGTGGAGCCCACAGGATTTTTTGGGGGAGCCCTGGAAAAAATCCAGCACCGCTGCGACCAGAGGCGCAAGCAGGAGGAGGTCATGCGTGAAGGTCTGCCCAGAAGGCAATTCTCACACCAGAGGGACTCCAGTGGGCACAGAAACGCGCCACAGAGACAGCACTCGCTCCCTCGCAGACCTGTTCTGAAGAGGCAAAACCTGGACTCCGGCGAGCAAAGAGCTCCGTCCACCTCAGAGCCTCACGGCCACGCACCACAGGGTCAGGCCTGGTCCAAGAACAGCTTTGTCCCCAGGTAAGCTGGACAGACTGGACAGTCGAGGACGTCGTCCGCGAGCAGGGACAGGAAGCAGAAGGTAGCCTAACTTCTCAGCTGCCTCTGACACAATCCAGGCTTCTTCACCCCATTGGAGAAAGAAGAGCCGACTGTTGTTTACCACAGACTGCGGTAAAAAGGCCCAGACTGACTGGTCGTGTTTGTTCAATGCACAAAACACTTTTTTCCGTGTGTGTAATAAAGAACAATTATTGTTTTCAAACAATAAAAACCCAAAAGGTGAAGTGTCCTGTTTCACGAATCAGCACAAAAACACCACCTTTTTATGAAACCAGGGTCAATAAAGGGGTCACTCTGTCGTTCAGCACGGTCTGTCGACTCCCCTCTTATGAGACTGAGAAAAAAACTGGGCAAGATGAGTCCACTTTATGTGGAACGTCTCTGTCAAATAAGCCCAGCTTCGCCATTAACACAACGTCCTCTAGAGGGCGACACAGGCCCTCAAGTGGAATCAAGCTCCTGTCACACAGCGAGCACGTTGTGACGCTAAATCCCCCTCCCCTCCTGAGTCAACTTCATATGCCTTCCAGGCTCACCGCTCGCGCGAGAGCATGGGCAGCTTGCGAACCCTAGCGATGGGTGATGGAAGTTGTAGTTCAGGGATACAATTTGCAGTTCTGCAGACGTCCACAACTCTTTTCTGGGGTGGTTACATCATCGATATGCGCTGCTCGCGCCCAGATGCTGATGGAAGAAATCAGCTCGCTTTTAGCCAAGGGTGCAGTGAAAGTTGTTCCTCCTCAGGACGTGAACAGGGGACTGTACAGCAAGTACTTTGTCGTTCCGAAGAGAAGGGGCGCTCTCAGACCTATTTTGGATCTAAGATGTTTACACTTACAGGCGACTCAGGTTGTACAAATTCCAGATGTTGACGCTGAGACAAGTGATCCTGTCTGTGCACCCGGGAGACTGGTTCTGCAACGTGGATCTGAAAGATGCTTATCTGCACATCAGCATCCGGCCGAGCCACCGGAAATTCCTACGCTTCGCCTTTGAGGACGCCGCGTACGAGTTCCAGGCTTTGCCCTTCTGCCTTAGCACAGCCCTCCCACGTGTTTACAAAATGCCTGGAGGTGGCGCTGTCACCCATGAGGGCTCAGGGCGTAGGAGCGCTGGATTACATAGACGACGTTCTGATTCTGGGGAGCTCCAGAGAACAGGTGAAATTACACACAGAGCGTGTGATGTTGCACCTAGAATCTCTAGGTTTTTTGATAAATTCGGAAAAAAGCCACTTATCCCCGTCATAGCAGATTGTTTTCCTTGGTCTGGAGTTGAACTCTGTTCTGTACAGAGCGAGGTTGTCAGAAAAAAAGAGTCTCAGACCTGCAGCACTGCTTAGCTCTGTTCAGACTGGGCAGTACTGTGACTTTAAAATGCTGCCAGCGTCTTCTGGGCCTCATGGCAGCAGGACTTGTCGCTTTTCAACTCGGTTTGGTGAAAATGCATGCTTTCCAGATTTGGGTGAGCAAGCAACAGCGAGACCCTGCCACCCCGGTACAAAGGATGTCAGTGGACCCAGCCTACATGGAGGCTCTGCAGCCATGGAGGGACACCTCCATGATGAGCAGAGATGTCCAGTTGGGCAGGGTGCTGTCCCGAGTGTTGGTTACGACGGACGCCTCCAAGTCAGGTTAGGGCGGTCTTTGTCAGAATCAACACGCATGGGGGGTGTAGTCCCAGACGGAGGCCCAGTTGCACATAAACCAGCTGGAGCTGCTTGCTGTTTTCCTGTCGTTAAAACATTTTCACGGGAGGGGTCTGATTTCATGCCAACATGTTCTAATCAGATCGGACAACACCTGTGTAGTTTCCTATGTCAACAGAGAGGGGGGTACTCACTCCCCACCCCTCCTGAGGCTGACCCAAGAGCTGTTAACGTGGTGCAGCTCGCGTCTCCTGTCACTCAGAGCGACGCACGTGCCAGGAGAGCTGAACTACGGGGCGGACGCCCTGTCGAGAGGAGTGCCCCTCCACTCAGAGTGGCGCCTGCACCCTCGCATTATGAACCAGATCTGGCCACAATGCGGGAGGGCAGACGTTGATCTGTTCGCCACCAGGGAAAACGCCCACCTTGCTATGTTTCACTCCATACGGAGTGTGAACGCATCACTCGGGTCAGACGTGTTCGCCCACGAGTGGCCGGCGTCAAACCTCTATTATGCCTTCCCCCCGTAGCGTTAATTCAGCTGACGCTAGAGCGTGTGCACAGGGGTGGCCTCCCTCTGATCCTGCTGGCCCCCAGGTGGCCGAAGAAAGCCTGGTTTGCAGAGCTGGTCTCACTGTTAGCAGGAATACCATGGCAGCTGCACACAGAGACATCCTATCACAGGCCCACGGGCAAATCTGGCACCCACGACCGAGTCTGTGGCAGTTGTGGGTCTGGCCGCTGAGAGGATTAAACTGATCAACTTTGGCTTACCCAACAATGTGGTAAATACAATTCAGAATGAACGTCCTGTGTCCACTCAGACACTTTATGCACGAAAATGGCGTGTTTTTGACATCTGGTGTGTGGAAAGGAATATTGTGCCATACTCCTGTAACATAGCACAGCTCCTCACTTTTCTTCAAGACCTGTTAGATAAGGGCCGTTCCTTTTCCACCATTAAGGTCTTTTTGTCAGCTGTTTCAGCATGCCACGAGGGGTGGGGCGCAAAGTCTCCCGGCTCCCACCCTCTCGTGATCCGGATCATGAAGGGAGTTATGAAGGTGAGGCCTCCGAGCAGGGTCCTGGCCTCACAGTGGGATTTAACTCTGGTCCTGGAGGCCCTCTGTGATCCTCCTTTTGAGCCTCTGCAGAGCGCTAAAATTGATTTATTGTCTTATAAGACTGCTCTTCTTTTAGCTTTATGCTCTGCTAAACATGTTGGGGACCTGGATGCTTTGTCAGTTCACCCACTATGCACTCAGTTTGCTCAGGACAGGTCAAAGGTCACTCTGCGACCAAGCCCAGCTTATTCACCTAAGGTCCCAACTCTTAATTACAGTACAGAAGTCTGGACTTTGAACTGTCAGCCTTTCCTCCTCCTCTGGTTCTGTCCGCAGAACAGAGGCGTCTTAACGTGCTCTGCCCTGTGCGGGTTTTGCGTGTTTACATGCAGAGAACTAGTAGCTGGCGGAAATCAAATCAGCTGTTTGTATGCTTCGCTGCTCCTGTCGCAGGCAAAGCACTGTCAAAACAGCGCCTCTCCCACTGGGTGACAGAGGCCATTTCTAGAGCATACAGCGGCAGAGGTCAACAGGTGCCCAGCGGTGTACATGCTTACTCAACCCGAGGGTTAGCCACTTCCTGGGTTTTGTTTAGGGGTGTGTCAATAGCAGACATCTGCACTACTGCTAATTGGACTTCTAACACGTTTATAAGATACTACAGCTTGGATGTCACAAATCATGACATCACACAGGCTGTGCTCTCATCAAAGGAAAGCTGGAGCTGGAGCAACAACACCACCAGCCTGATCAAGAAAGGTCATCAGAGACTCTACTTCCTCAGACGGCTGAGACGAGCTGGTCTGAGCAGCCCAGTCCTCACCTCCTTCTACAGGTGTGCAGTGGAGAGCATCCTGTGCTCCAGCATCAACGTGTGGCATGGAGGCTGCACAGTTGAAGAGAGGAAAGCTCTGCAGAGAGTGGTGAAGGCTGCACAGAAGTCTGTTGGAGTCAGTCTCCCCACAATCACAGACATTTATACCTCCAGATGCAGGAAAAGAGCCACCTGCATCATGAAAGACCTCACTCATCCAGCACACTCACTCTTTGCCCCACTCCCCTCAGGACGGAGGTTGAGGAGCATCAAGTGTAGAACCACTAGACTGAGGAACAGCTTCTACCCTGAGGCTGTTAGACTCATGAATAAATAAAAATAAAATAAAAAATAAACACTGCAAAATATCACATCATACTGATGCTGATCTGTTTTCTTGTTGCTGTGTTCATCTGTGTTCATCTGTGACCATCTGCTCATACAAACTCATGTTCGTGCTGCTGTTTATTCCCACTATATTAGGCTTAGTGTATTACTAGTTGATGTTTTTCTTAGTTAGTTCTAGATGTTATTACTGTTTTTCTCTTTCATTTGTTGTTGGATGTAACTGGGACCTCGTGTACATAATCTCGTTTTCATCACATGTACCACATGCGGTGCAAATGACAATAAAGACTCTCTGACTCTGACTCTCTGAACATACTACCGCCTATTTGTTTGGGCCTAATGTTGCACAAAGCATGCATTTCCAGGGCGTGATGGTATGTTCCCATATATACTGTGTTGCACTGCCTTGACCTGACTGAAGGGGAACTGGAGGTTATGCACCATAACCAATGTTCCCCGAGGGAAGGGAACAAAGTGCAACACTCTTTTGCCCCTCCAATGCACAAGCTCAGGCGAAATGCTTGCAGAGGCCGAACGTGAGGCATACTATTATACCAGAGGGACATGACCTCTGGAGACGTAGACGCCTCACTTGCCTTATACGGCATGATTGTAATGCTTCCGGTGAACCGCGCGGTGGCGCAATTCCCATATATACTGTGTTGCACTTTGTTCCCTTCCCTCGGGGAACATTGGTTATGGTGCATAACCTCCAAGTTTTTCTCCCTGTCACCCTTAATTAATGCATAATAAGCAGTTATTAATGACTAGTGTTAACAGAGGAATTAATAATGTGTCTATAACCTATTTATTAGCCATCTATAAGGGGAGCTTTATTGTGAAGTGGTAGTTTTATTGAAAATTTTAAAACTACCAGTAGTCACCCAACATGTGCCTGTTATGAAAGAGAAAAAAAAGCTCATTTTAGTGTTGACTGTGTTTTATAAATATCAAATTCAAGTCAATTTTATTATTCTCATCACATGTGGTACATGAGGTGGAACAAGGTCAGTTACATCCAAACATAGCAATCTGTGGAACTGTTTTTTTTTTTCTTACATGGAACAACTTCCTCCAAGTACATTTGATTGATTTTTTTTTTTTTAATTGCATTTTTTTAATTTGGCAACATAAAAACAGAACAGCTTACTTTCTGTAATCCACTTTTGTAAAGACATGCAGACATTTAAAGAAGAATCAAGCTCAGTTTTTTTAATCAAATCCTTTTGAATTTTATTTACCGAGTACCATTTAACATCATGACTATGACTGATTGTAAAAATACACACAGTATGTGGACATTTCATGTCTGACTATGACACCATATGTTTATTTAATATGGATAAGCATTACAATATGCAAAATCTCACATTCTTTTATGTGAAGCAAGAGGCAAAGCAGCTGCAGCCGAAGCTAAAAACAGAACAAACATCGTTTTTACACGTACTGCCATTTATATGATGAACACGAGTTTATTTATGTACAAGACAACTGATTTATATTTACAGTGTTTGGAATGAACAAAGCGCTGACGGGTCAACTTACTAAAACAATGTCTGATTGTGAATTTATCTTGGCACAAGTTGTGTTTTGTTGAGCAGGTGGAAACATCAGGTTCCTCATATAAAATGTTACATACCAAAAGTTTTATGACGTGTTCACATCATGCAAGATAACAATAACAATAATTAAATATTTGTAAAACATCAAACCAACATAAAATGATCGCACAAAATAAAATGTACCTGTGTAATAGGTTTACCCACCTATGATGCTGTAAATGTGAAAAATAAAAGTGTATACAGTTAAAACTAGTAAACCTGGTACACCCTTAGTACTAGTACACTAACAGTCATGACCATTTGGTTGTTTTATTCATGGGGAAAAAAATCACCATGGGTTATATTAGAAAAATATGATTCAGGGGTTTGGGTTAATACTGTATTTCTTACATGAAGAGGTATTTAATGCAGATAAATCTCGTTTAGCAGGGTTTCCTTCAGTGCATCTTACATTCACATTGACTTCATATGAAAATATTAGTTTGTAACACCTGATTCACTTACTTTCCACAATAAACACAAACATATCCAAATGGATTCTCTCCTTTGGCTTTCTGATCTTATTTAAAACTACCGGTAATTACAGAAGTCAAACGAAACGGCTTGAGTTATTAGAAAATGTAGCTTGACGTCAGCTTTTGTACCAACTAGCACGACTAACTTAATACGTAGCTCTGTAGGTCAAAAGCACTTTGTATAGTTGTGTCTGAGCATGGCACAAAAAGTGAAAAAATAAATAAAAATAAAAAAGTTTGGTCATATATTTCTTTGTTATAAGCTTTATACTAGTGAAAAGAATGCTTACATGCCTGTTGGTGCCACGTTTGTTAAATACGTTTTTATTTAAAAAAGCATTCGCTGGTAGAGCAGAAGAGTAGAGAATGTGAGATACATGCATGAAAAACTCTCAAAATCTGCAAAACAGATTATTCTGCTAGTGACCCTTGTTTTGAGCTTCTGGTGCCTGATTGACAGATTGTTAAAACCTGTGAGCAACAAGTGGCAATCCTCATCTATCTCCACAGTCTGGGGATGAACGCTACCCTCCATAGTGACAACGCTCATCCCCACAGAGTGTGTTAGAGTGAAGAGTCCTGACCTCAACTCCATTGATTTATTTTATTATTTACATTTATTTATACAGGTTAGCCTAACTGAGACACGAGGACTCATTAATAAGAGAGACCTGTTTTAGACAGACAACTTATAGAGTACAGACAACAATATACAACAATAAAAAGCAATAAAACAAGTGTTATAAAAACAATCAAATCAAGGTTCCATATAAAACAAAGTTTAAAAAAACTAAAAACAGGAATATATTTGCATAGACTTTTCTAATGGCCTTGTCAAATGTTTAAAATCCCTTTAAAGAAATCAAAGAGCCTGCTAGGGAGGAGGGAGACAATTCAACTCACTCTTTAACTGTGTTAGGATAGGCTAAGTGCTTGGTAACTGTACAGTACTGTACATTTATTTATTTATTATAAAAAAAATATACATATATTTTTTATAATGAGATGCGTTCGTAAGTCCGAAACGTCGTAAGTCGGGGGCGTCGTAAGTCGAGGACTACCTGTAAATGAAAATGAGGTTGATAATTTTCATTCATCATGCGATTAACTTATTTATTGTTTATCGTGACAGGCCTAAGTGGGAGGAGATATAAGAAGGTCGCAGACCAAGGAGGGATTTATAGATGATGTACCCGTGTGAGAGCCTACGTGTAGATAATGATGACCAACTTGGGCCCCTACAGATAGAATTTAATGAATAAACTGTTAAATAGCTAAAATGTCTTGTTCTTTCAGATTTCAATCATCCAGTCTAATAAAAGACCCCAAACAAGAGTCGGTAGCAGAATAAGGCGGTTGACAAAGAGGCTTAAGCCAGTTTTTCATGCAATCTAGATACTCAACTCAAACACATTGTCCAAAAATAAGACCCCGTTCAAGAGGAAATAAACAGGTGTCACAATGATATGAGACTTACTGCAAAGCAAAATTGTTCCAGCAAAGAAATAATCACCAAAACACAAAACCTCACACTTTTCATGCAAAGTTTAAGGTCTTATTAACTGATTTAAAGCTGTTTTACATGGTTGCACGTGTCACATTATGAGTGTGTACTACTCTCAAAGAATAAACTACTCTACACATGGAGTTTTTAACTGTCTATATAAATCCAAATGTATGGTAGGCTTCTCACAAGTCAGTTCCAACACATAACATATTTAGTTTTAAAAGGATAAATACTGTGTCTCTATATAGGAGTTCAAAATATATAGCTCTTGTAAACTAAACTCCGTGTTGTGAGCATTAAAAAAAAAAGATAAAATAAGTTGTTTAAGATGAGAAAAACAGATCAAAGACATGAAATATCTTTAAGAACTCAGCACTTGCTCTATATCAGCCTATAAAACTCCACAATGATTAAATAATGTAGTTTGTCAGATTATGTTTTGTTGGGTGTTAAAATCTGTATTGTCCCATTTGTAAAACCTGCCGTTGATCTAGAAACAGTTTTCTCTATACTAGTTTTGAACATGGCATAAAACATGCATGTTGAGGCTACAATGTGCACAAGAACTTGAACAGCACGAAGAGAAGCAATTTTTGACAGAAATCTCATGAGCAGAGAGATTTCTCTACACCCAAAGCAAGTAAGTTCACTGATTGGCTGCAGCGTTTCTGAAGGAAACTCTCTAATATAACGCAGGTTTGTGCATTGTGGTTACACGCAAGATCTGCATGTGTTACCTGTAGTTATCTATCCAGGCTTCATTGGTAAACTTAGCTGGATGCTAACCACCTACTGCAGAAGAAACGTACAATCTGGTCAAACTACTTCCTGTCACATTTTACAACTCGGCTTGAATCAAGAACCGTGTGGCTAACTTTGAACTCCTGTTTTGCTTCGTACAAAACCAAAAGCTGCTAACAAAAACCAGCAGTTGAAACTAAAGAGAGTCTTTTGAAGACTTCAAGCTGAATGATATCAAACTTTTGGAGGGACATAAATCTGCTCTAAACAGATCAAAATAACCCAAACGGTATAGGATAGTGCCACCGTTTCGCTGCCTCAGCAGGGTGAAGAGGACATGTGTTCATACTCCGGACATTTGAGAATAGCAGGGTAGTTGGAGGAATTCATCTGGAGGGACGCCTCTGAAGAGATGGAGGAGGGGCTGCGGCCGCGACCCGCCCAGGCGTCTGGATGGAGAAACTGGCCTGAGTAATCTGAGCAGTTGCTGAGGCGAGGTCGGTAGAAGCCTTGGTGAGGTCTGTACATTTCCTCTGCGGTGTAGCGCTTCATGAACAGATACACTGACATGACACCTGCAGTCTGAAAGGAAGGGGAAGATGATGGGAAAGTAGAGACTAAGCATACATTATTCAACTAGGCTTGTCACGATAAAAAATATTGCTGGGTGATTAATTGTCTCAGAAATTATTGTGATAAATGATAATATTGTTTGAAATGTCACAATAATTAGTAATTATTGTCAACTTTAAGAAGAAATGTTTATTAATTTGTTTTGCATGTAGTAACTTTTTTGACCACTAGATGACAGTATAAGACTGTTTGAACCAAAGCATGGTTAGGAAGGGAGATAGCAGCGTGTTTCTTTACGTAAAATGGGAGGGAGGTAGCCTGGCCCTCGCCTTCCTGCACAGCTCCGCTCAATTCTCATTTCCCTTCACTGCACAGTCTGGGACTTCTCCCATAGACAACGATTTCTCCGGCCGATTTTTGACCGGACCAATCAGAGAACAGAAGGTGGAGTTTTTGGCCCCTAACCCACGCCCCCACCTGTCCCAGCGCAGCCAGCGAGCATTCGCATGTTCTCATTCAAAGCGATGCAAAGCGATGCAGGACTGTTTTATATGTGACACAAATGTATTAATTTCCCCTTCTTAATCCCTTATCTGGAGTTTTCTTTTGTTTTTTTGCCAAAAGTCAAGTGATCGCTCCTCCTCTCTCTCCCTCCGCTGAGTGCATTGAATGAGGAAATGGTTGAGGTTGTCACGAGCGAATTAAAGTCAGGTTTTACGTGGCTGCTCGAGTCCCTGCATATTTTCTGGTGTTCTGGAGTGCTGGACCAGCGCACCATGGTTTTATTTTATTTTATTAGAACGTTTTATTAACATATAAACACAGAATATGCAAAGGCAGCGAGAGAAAATTCAGCAGGAGGCGGAGCGGAAGTCAAGTTCAGAAGACCACGGGGGAGCGTGCAGCCAACGAGCATTCGCATGTTCTCATTCAAAGCGATGCAAAGCGATGCAGGACTGTTTTATATGTGACACAAATGTATTAATTTCCCCTTCTTAATAATAATAATAATAATAATGTATTTGTCTGTCATCTGTGTAAGTTTCCAGATTTTCTGGTCTTCTGGTGTGTTGGACTAGCCTGGTTAAAACCAGACCCTTGTCCTTCACTTCGCTTCGGACTAGGGTCTGGACTTTCTCCATAGAGAAACGATTCTTGCTGGAGGCGTGGCCTCTGCTGATGGCTGCTCCCCGTGGTCTGCTGAACTTGACTTCAGCTCCGCCTCCTGCTGAATTTTCTCTCGCTGCCGTTGCATATTCTGTGTTTATATGTTAATAAAAAAATAAAATAAAACCATGGATCGCTGGTCCAACACACCAGAAGATCAGAAAATCTGATGGGACTCGGGCAGCAACGAACACGAGTTTAATTCTCTCGTGACAACCTGAAGCATCAGCGGAGGGAGAGGAGGAGAAGGGAGCGATCACTTGACTTTTGGCAAAAAAAAACAAAAGAAAACTCCAGATAAGGGATTAAGAAGGGGAAATTAATACATTTGTGTCACATATAAAACAGTCCTGCATCGCTTTGCATCGCTTTGAATGAGAACATGCGGCTGCTCGCTGGCTGCGCGCTGGGACAGGTGGGGGCGTGGGTTAGGGGCCAAAAACTCCGCCCCTTCTGTTCTCTGATTGGTCCGGTCAAAAATCGGCCGGAGAAATCGTTGTCTATGGGAGAAGTCCCAGACTGTGCAGTGAAGGGAAATGAGAATTGAGCGGAGGTGTGCAGGAAGGCGAGGGCCAGGCTAGTGTTGGACCAGCGATCCATGGTTTTATTTTATTTTATTAGAACGTTTTATTAACATATAAACACAGAAAATGCAACGGCAGCGAGAGAAAATTCAGCAGGAGGCGGAGCTGAAGTCAAGTTCAGCAGACCACGGGGGAGCAGCCATCAGCAGAGGCCACACCTCCAGCAAGAATCGGTTCTCAATGGAGAAAGTCCAGACCCTAGTACGAAGCGAAGTGAAGGACAAGGGTCTGGTTTTAACCAGGCTAGGAGGGAGGCCCCTTGACATGACATGGGCTTTCTCTCTTTGGTTTGCAAAATGGCAGATGCTCGGTGTGGGTTGAGCTCTTTATGGTGTAGTCACACCGAACAGCTTTTCAGCAGCAGGAGCGTCCAGTTTACATGTAAAGTCAATGGTGGACGCGCTTCCAGCCACGTCTTGGCGTCGGGCGTCACGTCGCGTGCGTGTTGAGCGTGCTGGGAAGCGTTTTTCCGTGCACGTGAACCGGCTTCAGCCTCCAAACCGCGCATTCAACATGCTGAAGATTTCGCGGTTCAAACTTTCAAACGCCGCTCAACTCTCCCTGATTGGTTGGTGTGTCAACCAATCAGGGAGAGTCGGGTGGAGAAGAGAGGGGGAGAAGAGAGGAGGAGAAGAGACGGGGAGAGTCCCTATGTGACGCGGAAACGAGGGTGCGCGCGCACTATGTGACGTATTGTTTGTGGGACACAGAAAAGACCCGCGAGGTCGTGTACTATGGAAGAGAAACTCATTGTAGCTGTGTGTTCGCGACAAGTCCTTCACGACCAGTCAAGTCTGCTCCACAGAGACGGAAATAAAAAGCTCCTCGCCTGGCGGAGTGCGCAGGACTCTGTGCGCAGGACTCTGTATACCGGTAAGCTCCTCCCACACACCCAGCAGCTGTTTCGCGTTCTGGCGTTCAGGTCTGGACACGCTGCATTCACAAGTGCGTCCACTTGCGTGCGTGACGAGCTTTTTGGAGGTTGAAAAGCTGTTCGGTGTGACTACACCATTAGCGTAGCATTTATCACACAAAGCTTATAATTTAAAAAATCAGTAAACAAGTTTTCAGCTTCTTTTTGCAGAGGAAAAACAACTTTTTAGATGAAGCCACGGGTTTCAACCGTGAATTTTAGAGCTTCGACAAGACTGAGGTTTTTCCCTGAGGTCAGCCTGTTAGCTTAGCTTGTAGCTTAGCTTCCCAGCTTAGCTGCTTTTAGCCATCCAAAAACGCAATTTTGGATGGTTCAAATGGATTTTAAAGAGAAATTATATATGGAGGGGTCAGTGAAGAACACTGGAGTTGAGCCTTTTGTCATCCAGTGTTTTCAGTAGAGAGACATGAAGAAACGATAAAGCCGATAAATGAAAATGAGGTTGATAATTTTCATTTATCATGCGATTAATTGATTTATTGTTTATCGCAACAGGCCTATATTCAAACGACATTTCTTACACTTATTTGGCGCTTATGTAAAAATGGGTATGAAGCCGAAAGAGAGGCACAACTTGTAGAAGAGACATTAATGGTTAATCCTGAGGTTTACCTCTGTGAGGAGGAAAGAAATGGCTGCAAAGGCAAAGGACCAGCCGTACTTGTAGCTGAAGTAAGCCTCGTTTGTTTTGGTCCTGTTCAGCATTTCATCATTAATGTTGGAGATGTACAAGACCAGACCAACAACAAGAGAGAGGCCTGTGGGAAACCAGAACAAGAGGCAGACCAGTTAAACTGACTGTAAACATACAGTAAATGTACATTCAGTATGTGTAATTGATCCAAAACAACAGCAATAC